>CAEFZX010009691.1:0-14838 GCA_903066825.1 Alfaro cultratus | reverse complement strand
GACTATAAGTCGCAGTTTTTTTCATAGTTTGGCTGGGGGTGCGACTTATACTCCGGAGCGACTTATGTGTGAAATTATTAACACATTACTATATCATATAACATGTTATTTTCACACTAAACCTCAAGAGGGCGCTCTAGGCCTGTGTTATTCTACCTTCGGAGTTAGCAGAGTTGTTTACAAGCGACACCGACGATGAAGATTTCATTGCGTTTAGTGATTTGGAGACACTGATGGTTTGGTAAACTTGTTAGCATGTTATTTATGCTATAGTTATCTGAATAACTCTTAATATGTTATGTTAACATACCAGGCACGTTCTCAGTTCGTTGTTCATGTGTCATGTAACGTTAGCATACCGTACAATTATTCAGCCTGTTGATGCCTCTATTGTATTTCTATTTTAAATTGCCTTTCAAGATGACATGTCTGTTGTTGTTGTTGGATTTTATCAAATAAATTTCCCTCAAAAATGCGACTTATACTCCGGTGTAACTTATATATGTATTTTCCTTCTTTATTATGCATTTTATGGATGGTGTGACTTATACTCCGGAGCGACTTATAGTCCAGAAAATACGGTAGTTTAGTGATGCAGGAAGGCAAATTGAGCCTTCAACGGGACTCTGAAAGTTAGGATTTATCCGGTGATCTCCAGTGGTTTGATTTCTGGTGTCTGCTGACAATGAATGCGGTTCATTTCCACTGTAGGATTCAGGATTCGGCAACAAGAAAGAGACAGAAGAGTGAGTTTTTTTGGTCTACTATTTAGTGCAAACATCTTAATACACCTGAAATACGACAAAACTTACAAGGAACATTTCAGCAAGATATTGGAGTTTGTTTTAAGTCAACAATTCCTTAATACTGAGGAAAAAAGTATGAGTTCTGCTGGCAGATTATTTCACTTACGCCATGGGAAAAATACCTCTTTATAAATTAAATAATCTACCAGATGCTATTTCTTTTTTAAAATCAATTTGGAGGAATTATTTACTTAAAACAGCTACTTGTAACTAAATTTTGTTTTGGCTGGACAATAAGCAATAAGAAAAGTTGGTGGAATCTACTAACTCACTCTCTGGTTACCTAGCAACTAACTCACTCTCTGGTTACCTAGCAACTAACTCACTCTCTGGTTACCTAGCAACAGCCTGCTGAGTAACTTGCGCAGCAGCAGTTTAAGATGATTCATAACTTCTTTAAAATAAAATAAAATAAAATAAAATAAAACAAAGTTGTGGAGTGAAATCTGAAGCCGTTTCTCCCTCTAGCATTAGCATTTGTTTTGGTTGTTTTACCCAGAATGCCTTGCGCCGTAGTCCGCTTCCTGCTTTTGGAACGGTCACCGTTATTACAAGAGTAAAGTCATAAGATGACTTTATCCTCGTAATAATGTGATTTTATTTTTGTAATATTATGACTTCATTCAAGTGCTTTTATTTTTTTATTATTTTGTCTCAGTGTGGCCCTAATTGACCCTTTGCAAGTGACATCACGCTCTCCAGAGCTCCGCCCACTCCGCCATGACAGACGTCAAAACAACCTTTAAAGCTAACCTACAGACAGACATCTGTAGCCTAATATCACTTTTATTTATTTGATTTCGCTTTGAAAACGGTCATATGGTGCTGCGTGGTCGACTGCACAAACAAAGATCCAAATCAAACTTATTTTATTTTATGACTTTTAATGACGAAAGATACAGCAGCGTTGGATAGCAGTCAATCATAATCCCTCGGTGTAATCACAGATTTGCATCAAACGCTTTTTACGACGGTAAGAAGATTAACGTTCATATACTTTATAAGTAAATATTTTTAGAAAGATATCAAAAGTCGCATTATGGAAAGGGTTACCATGGAGACAATGCTGCACCGTTATGTAGCCTGGCTAGCATCTCGTCTTTTGTACGTTTAATGCTGCTCCAGTGTGAAGAGAAACGCTGTTTATGACTGTGATGTAAATCATGTGGTGTGAATTCAGGCAGAGTCTGTAATGCAGGAGGGAGAAGCTATTGGTCGGTTGCTAAGCTAGTTACTTTTATAAATACCTCCGTCTATGAGCCCCAACCAGGTGTGTTACTTTCACAGAGAAATTAGCTCGACTCCAACAAGTAGAAGCCATGAATAAACTGGCAGAAACAGCTCGTTTCAAAACTCCCGTCCCTCACTTCCGACGTCCGTCACGGCACCTGGAATAATTACGCAACATTGTTACCAAAGGTCAATACTGTTCGTACTTTTTTCTGCTGACTTTCAAACGCTAAATAATTGCAGTTGCTCGGGTCTGGTTTCCAGATTTACCCGTGTGCCGTAAACATCTTCAGTAATAGACTGTAAATTGTGTTCCTGAGGGGAAGCATGTGAGCTGACAGAACGACGGGGGACGATCAAAGCTGGAGACCACCACAGCGCCAGCCGATTACCTTCCAGCGGGTCACACCTGCTGGACCGGACCGCATTTCTGTCCAACATGACGGCGCAGCGGCCTCTGATAATTCACTTTAGGCTGCAGGGCTTTTTAACCCTCTGAACTGGAACAATAAGATGCAATCCGACGAATCCCAGCGCTCATCTTAGTGTTTAAATGCTGAAATATCCACCGCAGATCGTTTCCGGAGGTCTGAAACAAAAAGACTGTTTCTGTGATTTTTTTTTTTTTTGTGTGTGTGGTTAAAATGGGAGAGAGACACATTAGACGGCCGCAATCTGTTTCTGATTTGACGCTGCTGCCATGTGCTTCGGGTTCTTTGAGGCGACAACAAATATTTCAACTTTAACTGCCCATGTGCTCATCTTAAAGGAAGAATTACTACTCAATTTGGGAATTCAAGACAGAACGTTTCAGTTAAAAACAGCAGGACGTGTTTTAGATTTTGGCTTGGATTGGAGAGGGGGAATAAAAATAAATAAAAATAAAAATCAGGATTTCAATGGTGAACGGATTGAGCCTTTATGATGTGTTTGAGATTTGAGGTTAATTGAAATTTTGACCTCTTGGTTTGACAAATCTGTGGAGAAAAGTCACCTGAACAAACTGCAGACGGCTACAAAACTCTGGCAGAAGTTTTCAGAGGACGCATGATCGCAAATGTTGAGCCGATGATCGTAATAATGCTGACACAGCCTGGCTGAGGTAAAGATCCTCAGGGCTGAGGCACTTTACTGCACATTAGTGCGGTTTGTAGACTCCCTCTAATCCTAAGGAGACCATTAGACTCTCGATTAAATTGAATTAACCTAAAAACAATACGCTGTACTTTACAGTCAGGTCTTAAAAACAGGGACAACAAACTGAAAAACCATTAAATCAGACTTTTTACTACATTTCACTCAGAATTCATCTGCATGTTTCTAATATTTTCATTATTTCGAGATGTAAAATGCAAATAAAAATGCTGTGAGGCCTGAATGAGGTCAGGCAGTAAAAGAACAGATGTTGTTTTTTTGTTTTTTTTTTAAACATCCACCTAAATTAAACCCCTATGGTGACATGCACGACTGAGGAGGAAGTTCCTAACATGAAAGGGAGCCGGGTAAACATTTGTGGCCGGTAAAGAAAAGAGTTAAAGCCTGTCGCATTAGTCGTAGTAAAACAAAGGAGGATTCCTTGAATAGCAGAAAATAGAACGATGCTTAAGGAAGATGGATGTCCAGTTATTTCTTGTTCCCTCAGTAGCAGCTGCGTTTCAATTTACAGAACAACTGTGCAAATTGGAATTATGACATGGAAATGATTAAAAAAAACTTCAACGTTTTTTAATTAAAGTTTTTGATGTGATTTCTCGGCTGTTTCAAAATTAATGTATTTTTCAAAACTGGAATACGAACATTTTTTTTGCATCACGAGTCATTTTGATCAATAATCGGACGTTACTACTGCCAGAAACGACAGTAGTAATGGAAGTGTTAGAAGGATGATGACACAGTATGTCTTTTAATGATAACAAACTTATTTATGTTCTTTATTTATTTAATGGAAACACCAAAACTACAAAATTAAAATATAGTGGAATATCGACAAAGTTTTTGCACATTTGTAATAGAATCGCAGTAACATAGTGCATTTCCACTTATCGTAAAATTGCGAAAATTTTAATTTCACAAATATAATTGGATGAGGATGAAGTGATTTTTTTGTCTGTTTCAAAATTGATGTATTTCGCAAAACTGCAATAGTCTTATTTAATGGAAATAAATTAAATATTTAGTGGAATATCAACAAAGTTTTGTGCACATTTTTGGTGCATTTCCGTTGACCATAAAATTGCGAAAATTGGAATTACGAAAATACATTTGATTAACGAAACACAGAAATTTCGAAAACCATGTTTGCACTATGATGAGAGGATTTTTCATTTGTTTCAAAATTTGTGTATTTTGCAAAACTGCAATAGAGTGAACTGGATCACGGGTCATGTGGTCAACAATCGGACATTACTACTGCCGGAAACGACGATGAAGACGACAGGAAGTGGCAGGATGACGATGGCGTGGGATGTTCTTTTAACGACATCGCTTGAACAAACTTATTCACGTGTTATTCTTATTTAATGGATTTTTACAACAGTAGTGGGATATCTACAAAGCTTTGCACTGATTTGTAACGCAGCTACTTATGATGTTCTCTAAGTTTCCATTTTAAAATATGGAAACTTATGTTTCCATATTTTATGGAAAATATGGAACTTTTTAAAAGTTTCCACTTTTTAAAATATTGCCACTGGAGATTATATTTAAAAACTTAAACTTGTAATTCAAACAGCACCAGAGATCACTCCAACCAAACAGGTCCACAGGTTTTTATGTGGACCAGGGTTCAGTTTTTTGGTCGGCTTCAGTTTTTTATACCTCCGCAAAACAAAACAAACTTTCTAGACAAATGAACTAGATTTCAATTAAAGTGGACTAAACAGGACTGGTGTGAATAAACCCCTAAAAATTACTTTTTGTCTCCTATTTTCATTAAAATAACAGAAGAAAGCATGTAAATATGTTTAAAGCTGATTTTTTTGGAGATATTGGTTTCTTTTTAGTTGAATTAAAATATTTGGGCTTACCTATTGCTTTAGCTGAACATGCAGGTTAGTTATACAAATGTCCACAACCGTAAATTATCTACGTTATTCCAGCGGATTTAACAGTTTTAGCCTTTGGTCATCTCTAGTTTCCATCAATTATAGTGACTCTGATTAACCCAAAATAAAGTTCACCTGTCCTGGGAGGATCATCCTCACATTTGTTATTAGCTTTAGCCAGGGCTGCAGTCTGCAGAGAGGCAACAAAGAAATCCCATTTATATTTGTATATATATTTTAAAACAATAGTACTGCAAACATTTCTATTAAAAAAGACTGCGAAGAGGCGGACGGTAACACCGAAAGTGCTGCAGGAACTTCTGATGGGTACCGTTTGGACTCTACATGTGGCAACAATCTCCTGCATTATTCATACGTCAGGGTGGTGAAAACTACAAAACAAATGTTTGACATAAAAACAGTGCTGCACAACAAACAGCTGTCATGTTCTGTGGCAAGACCCACCTGCGAGAAACGCTCATGAGGCGGTGATAAAGGTTTAAAATATCTGCTGAAATGAAATGAAGATGTGAGATCTGAGTCGTGGTGGTTCAATCAAGATGGTGATTTTCTGTAAAAAGGTGAGCAAAACGAAGGAAAGTGGAAATTATATAGTGATTTTATCACTATAGTGATAAAATCAGTCAAAAGGTGAAATAGTGCTGTTTAAGTTTAAATGTGTGCAAATCTATCTAAGCAGTTTGATGGATATTTTTTGTCTTTTTTCAGTTGAATTATACAGAATATATCCAGTAAAGAAAAAGTTTTAATAATTTCTGATGATTTCAGGAATATAAAAGATAGACATAGATAGAAACAAGAGCAGAATAACAACCATTCAAAAAGAAATTACATAAAATTTAACATAAAGTCGTCTAAAATTTGCTGTTTCACTAACTCTATAATAATTTTATTTTCAGATTAAACAATATTAAACTTAAAAATGTGACCATTTTGGTCTTTTAAAGAATTATCTCTCAATAATTTTTCTAAATTTTTGGTTTATTTACTTATTTGATAGATACAGAGGCAAGAAACATAGATCGAGACAATCTAATGTCTGCATCACAACGTTTACAGCCGTAGCTAATTCACAACAACCACCTTCAAAGTTGCAGTATGTAACTTTTATAAAAAATAGATTCTTTACATATTTGTTAAAAATGTCACCGTGTTGTGATCGTATAATATAAGACAGATAATCTGTGGAAAGATTGATTTCTTCTTCCTCCTCCCTGAGCTAATATTGCCGTCTGAAGAAATACACCACTCCCAACCGGAAACAACCAATGAGAGCCAGGGGGAGGTTCTTAGCGCTGTCAATCATCCTCATGTATTCTCTTTTCAATGTGCTAACAAAACCACTTAGTCTGACATCGTCTGTGGCCATGCTTACTAGTGTAGCATTCACGACAAGATTGGGAGCTCAGAATGATTGACAGCGCTAAGACCTGCCTCCTGGATCTGATTGGTTGTTTCTGATTAGCACTGGGAGAAGACAGAAGAGCACAATTTGTTTTTCACTGATTGTCTCCTACTGTACTGTCACAACATGGTGATAGTTTTATCAAATATGTAAAAAATAATTTATATAAAAGTTGCATACTGCAGTTAGTTGAAATGGTTTAAGAGTTAAGATCAACAGTAAATACAATAAAATGATCAAAAAGAGATATAAAACAATGTATTTAAAACTACTGAATCAAACACAATTACAATATTTAAAAATGAGTTCAGGTCTGGTTCATGTTTGGCCAATTTTTTATACCTTGAAATAAATATTTTGGAGCAAGTCATGGTCTTCAAATCAATCTGGCCAACTGCTGCTTTCTCTCTCATTAAAAATGTCTGCAATGGCTTCATGATTGATCCATTTACAAAACTCATTAGATTATATTTTGTCTCGAATCTAACTTTTAATTTCGGACATGAAACTGGAGCCTCTACCCGGCTTTCACTTCTTGTTTTTTTTCAGCTGTCAGCAGCTGTAAATATCGACACCATTCCAAATCAAGATGTCTTCACTTTTCACAGATGGTTCTGAGAAACAAACCATCTGCCAAAGCAGGCATTAATTAAACAAACAAGTAATCTGACTTATCACTGCTTCAGGAGTTTTAAACCCAAAATATGAAAATTATTTACTTTTACGCCTTTTGCGGTTGGGTGGTTTCAGACCCAAAAGGTATTGTTTGACATTCCCAAATAATCTCAGTAATCCTATAAAATGTTTTAATGCACTGGAATATGAATGGAGTGTTTTCCTCCTGTCATTATTCTGTATAACTGGGGAATGCTGACTCTGAGGTTTCCTTATTTGTTGTTTTTTCAGTTAAATTGTAACCAACGTTTGTGTTTGTAGCAGTCTAAACACTGCAAAAACACTAAATATTACCAAGTAATTTTTATTCTAGTTTTTAGTGCAAATATTCAAGAATTCAAGGATTTTTTTTTTATTGTCGTATCACCTTTGCTTGTCTGTGGTACGAAATTCAGACTCAAGTCCAAGATTAATAAATTTAATACACATAAATAAATAATGTATGTGTTTATTTATTTATTTAAGTTAAATTATTATAAATAAATGATTTATATAATTTATTTTTGTCTTTTCCAAATGTAACAAAACATTTGCGCTAGAAACTACACCAAAAATATTTGAGATGTTTATATTGTGTAATTTATGTGACCTTTAGATATGTATATTAAAAAAGTGTTTGTGTGTAAATAATTTATGAGATTAAGCTGAATTAAGATTAAATATCTTAGAACACTTGAAATAACACAAAGCTAACTTACTTAAAAGTAACATTTCAGCAACACATAGGAGATTGTTTTAAGTTTATAATTTCTTTTTATTGATGAAAAATTGCTTGTTCTGTTGGTAGATTGTTTCATTTATGAAAAGATATTTTTACCATGTTATAAGTGAAATAAACAGCCAGTTGAACTACAACGTTTTCATGAATATTAAGAAATTATTGACTCAAAACAATCTCCCATATCTATCTGAAAAGTTACTTTTTAGTTAGTTTTGTCTTATTTCTTAGTTATTTGCAGTTGAAACTAGAACAAAAGTATTTGGTGAGTTTTTGCAGTTAACATGTTTGTTGTGTAATAGAGAGAACTCACTTAACGCAGATGTTTTGGTGCTTCCCCATACATTCCCAGCGCCTGACTTCAATCCCGCAGGAATTTTCTTGGTTTGTCAGAGTTTCCTCGGTGCTGCGTACCAAGCAGAACCATCTGGGGTTCGACTCCATGAATCTTCTTGCACCTGCAGCACAGTTGTTTCCCCAACGAAACGCACACTGCACCCAGGGGTGGAATATTAACACTGTCTTCCTGCACGGAGTCGATGCCTGGATTTACGAGGGACGGACTCCCAGGACTAAATCATTATCTGGATGAGGCCGTCTGGGACTTGCAGTCTCTAACGCCAGTGGCGCGAGGTCTTTGCGTCCGTCCCGTTTCTCTGCAGTGATACTTCCCGAGTTTACATAAATATGTCCCCTGTGTGCAGAGAGAACTCGAACAAGGGTCACCCATAAATCATTTACGCTACAGAGGCCCCATGTGAGGGTGGATGTAGAATTGGAGTTAAAGAAACTAGGCTGAAAGTCGGTGGTTTGAATTTTTAAACTGCCTGGGAAATTATGCATGGAGATGATGCAAGAACCGGTCATTGGTTTGGTATTTTGAGAACACCATAAACTCCAAAACAGACAAGTCTGTTCCTGTATTTACATGGGATATAGAAACTATATGTTCCCCAAGCCAAATGCAGGTTTTCCGGTCACATAAAGAAATTATATCATTATAAATTATTACAAATCTTCTGATTTTAAATGTAGAAGATCTAAAACAGGTTAGGTTAGTTCTTTGGGCTACACAAAACATTTCCATTCTTAGACAATATAATTTTATTCTGGTCAGTTCTCCATACTTTAACCTCCTTTCAGCTGTTTTGGGGCATTTTGTCACTTTAAATCCAAATAATCTGCTGATGGCCACGCCCCACAATTCAATGTTTACTCTCACATGTGAAAATGGCTACAAACAGATGCGCAATTATACAACCGTTCATTTTTGAAAAGCAGAAGTAGCGCCTCCTGCATAATCAGCAAGATTTCGGCAAGTGGTTTCCAGTTGATAAGTCCACAAAAAAACATTTGTCTTTTATAGCAGCTATTACACAGCGCATACAACTATAAAAAACCAGCTGACCAAACATGCTGGAACTCTGCTTCGGTTGCTAGGCAACGGCAGTGCCTGCTAACTTGTGACGTTACATTCAGAATGTTATTGAAACGACTCGTTTTTCAGACACCAAAAGACATTAACTTATTGCCAAAAACATCTGGATGTTTTTTAAAAGCAGTAGAAACCCAAATGGAAGTACAAAACCGTGCAAACTGTGAATTTAGAAGGACTTTCATGAGTTAAAAATTACAAGAATAATTTGGGTTAACATAAAGCAAATAAAAGCATTATTAGCAGAGTGTAAGGTTTGGCAGTTATTTATTTTTTTCCACTTCTAGAGCCACTCTTTAAATCTGTATTTTGTGAGCAAGCGCTTGTGTAATGCAGTGTTAAAGACGTTGTGGTCACCTGTTTTTCATAACACCAACACCAGGTCCGCCGCACAGTGAAAGATCTCTCTCCTGAGCCCAATTTGCTTGCCTCACCAACCTCTGATGCCTCTGTGATACAATCTGGCACTGGTGATAGGTAGTCTGTCAGCCCAAACCCGAATGACTGATGAAGATATGGGACTTACTGCACAGTCGCTCAACTCCCACTGACAGGCTGTCATATGGTTATGACTTGGTGTTGATAGATTTAGACAGTGCCACCTCAGTGTTTTTTTGAAGAAGAGCTTCTTCAGGCTTTTTGCAACAGCCATGTCCTCAGTTTAACAGAAACACCACAGCAAAAAAACAGCCAAGGATTAAAAATATCAAGAAAACTTGTGAAATTTCTGTCATGGTTGTTGGGAAAAACCCAAACAATAAAAATCTACCAAAAAGTGGTAGAAGTGGTTTGATAGTAGAATGGTCACAAAGTTCAAGAAGGAGTGGAGAAAGTTTATCCTTCCTCTATAATGAGATTGTTGAATGGAGCAGAAAATCCCAGCCCTATAGACTAACTTAATTATTTTCAATGGAAATACCATTATAAATTTAAACTGGTCCCAGGGTGTTTGACTTTACCTAACTAAACTGGAATTTTGATACAGGTATACGTATATTTACACGTGTAACATATTCACAGGTTTTAGAACTGTAAAATGTTCAGTTTGGTGATGTTACTGTGATATTTTGGGCTCTCTTTGTTTAAGTTGAACCCTCTGCAAAATGCCATACTTTTCTCTGTCATCCCAAAGTGCAGCCTCCTGAACTACTCAACTACCATTTCAGACAACAATTTATCCCCAATATAAAATATATAATCTGGTTAAAAACTGGTTCTTGACCTCTGCCAGACAGTTTCTGAGTCTGTTGGTTGTTTCCATTCTTTCCAAGCCTGTTTCCATATTAAACATGCATGTTAAATAGGTCTAAATGTCAGAAAATGACATGTAGAACTTGTGAAACATCAAATCTTGTGTTTTTGAAGAATATGTGTCACTTTTGCATGTATGTTAGGATCAAAAGTATTGAATTCACTGCATTCAACTCCATCAGATTGTCTAAGGCATTTTTCCTACAACATAATCTTGCTGTTCTTTTTTACTGTTTTTTGTCTTTATTTTTGGACTTTAACAGTACTGACCATTTGACATACAGTAAATATGACCTGAATAAATACAAAATACTAATTTCATTGGATTATATAATTTGGCTTAGAGTAAAAAATACATCCATTCTTAGCGCTGTAAATCATTTTCGTGTATGTACTGCTCACACCTTCCACCTTTCTGTCTACTGATTAACAGCTGGTTCAACTGCCATGAATGCTAAGGCTGGTTAGCATGATGAGCTATTTTTCTGTAACTGTAAGTTGTTTCTCTGCCTTTAGCACATTTACAGCGAGTACATGAGGTTGTTTGGCAGCGCTAGGACCCGCCTCCTGGATCTGATTGGTTGCTTTTGGACACAGCAGTGGAGGAAATTTATATTTTCATCGACTATCTGTCAGAGCATAGTGACAGTTTTAACAAATATGTAAAAAAAAAAAAATCATTTTGTAAAATAAAAGTTACATACTTCACCTTTAAGACTTTAATTTTGTCTGCAACTCGCTGCCTGCCAGTGTTACTGCTGCTACATTTATCAGGGTATTGCATTCTCAAGTGTGCAATTATGTGCGGTATAATGGCTTTAATAACTCAGCAGAAAGCTCTGCACCCAGTGAAGGCCAGACTGGCACTCTATGTAGATAATAGTAAAAAGAGTATATTATTGCAGTCTGCATTCAGCAGAAGAAGAAAAAAAAAAGAGTTCTTTGAAATTCATGAAATTTACATTTACTCTCCAAACGCCTCCAATGGTTTAAATAGGCTGCTAACAAGCTATTTTACTGTTTACACTCTGATTTTCTCAGTTAAACCTTCTGAATAAGCTCTGCTTTCTACCTGATGATTATTCTTGTTTACTTGATTTCTACTTTGCATAGCGACCTTTCAGACCAGAAAAGCTCTTATCATCTGACTGCTTTGATACAATTTAAATTCTGCATAATTCCTCCACTCAACTTAGAAAAGAAGAAAAGAAAAAACTTTTTTTTTTTTTGGCGGTGACATTGACGCATATGAATTCAGTAAATTGAATGTGAATGGGTGCATGTTACTGAGAGGCAGATCAAATGCAGCTCTGTTGTTTTCTCCATTGCATCCTTTCAATTACTTTCCTCATTTAACCCTGAACTCTTTCTCTCTGCACTACTTTTCATCCTCTTCCCTCTTTCCCACAGACATTATGTTCACCTGGCGTTACTCTATTCTTTCTCCGCTCTCCCATCGCTCTTTAGCGCTGACCCCTCCAACGTTGTTGGGCCCCATCAGGATGAAATATTGAACTGGGAGAGTTCCCGGAAGGCATCTAGCTGCCCCCTCGCTCGGTCCGCATTCAGCCGAGATAAAAGATAAAAATGTAACACCGTATCCAACTCTCACACTCCGTTCAGCACTATCAGAGTATCTGTCAGCTCAAATGGCTGTTCGAAGTAATTACCTTTGGATCAGATCTAATTAAAGCCCCATTGGTCTTTCTTCTGTGGCTATTTGAAGTGAACCAAAGTACCAGACCTGCATGTAAATTTCACCAAAGCTTCAACAAGTCTTCATAAAAAATATTAAAGTTTGAATATTTCTTAATTAAACTGTTGGACATCATTTAAACGTCAAAAACATAATAATTATCTCTGTGTGTGTAAAGGCAGAAATTTTTATGTAAAAACTACTATTTTATTAACATTTTGTAATTAAAGTTTGAGCTAAGCTAAATTTAAATGAACTGAATTAGATAGTTCTCGTGTGATGTCACACTTCCTGGAACTCTGTAGCTGACAGCCACCTTGGAATCCGGAACTAACTGCCGTGTCAGTTGCTATGGAGTTGCTATGACAACAGCGAAGAAGCCACAAGCTTAGAACTCGCTCTCACTTTGTTCCCATCTAACTTATAAACAATATCAGTACGTTACAACGTCTACTTGATTTCAGTTTTTCAGTAAGATAAATACCAGTGATACTTACTGCGGTACTTGCTGCCGAATTAGCGAAGTTAGCTTAGCTAATGTAGCTTTTATCTGCTAGCTAAGACGGACCTCTAGCCTATGCATTTGTTAGCACGTGTAATAAAACGGAACAAATTTGAACTGAACTGAATCAAACTGAACAAAATCAAAATTAATATAACTGAATCAGACCACATAGATTAAATTTTAATAAATAAATAAATAAATCAAACTTAAGAATCTATCTAAATAGAAAAAAAGTAGAATTAAATTGACCTGAGCTGAATTGAAATGAAAACGTTAAAGAGCAAAAAATACAAGAGTTGAATGAAAATTAACAAAATTGAATTAATTTAATAAATTAAGATGAATAAGAATCAAACTGAACCCAATCAAATTAATAAGTGAAATCTAATGGAATCAAAAAGAACTTACTCTAATTTAATTGTAAGTATTAAAGGAGATTTATTGAACTTTCTTTGCTGATTAATTTGAGCTAAGCTGTTTTCTTATTTAATATATTTCCAGTAGGACCAATAAAGCTACAATTGATCACGGTTGATCAATCAGCTACCTGTACTTGTATGAGGGTTTCTGAGTGGTGAATCTGATCGATCAACTAATCATATTCCAAGATGCTAAAACTTGGGGAAATTTCAGTTTGCAGCTTCAAACTGAAATCAAAGGTTGTTTTTATTGTTTCTTAATGCCTTGGATTTAAACTGTCAAGTCATTTATGTGCTCTGGATGCTGGTTATGTCTTTGAACTCCCACATAAAGCAAATTTCTGTGACATGTGGCAGCGTTTAAGTTGGACCTGTTTGCTTTTTGAAGTGGCACATTAGAGCGTTAGTCTTCTAAATCGGTTCTATACAAAGAATCCAAACCGGTTTCAGTTTGCTGCAGAGGAAATATAGTCTTCTCACCAAACTGCACACATGAACGTTCAGTCTTGTTTTAGATTTAGTAAAGATACAAAGACGCTTACCAAAAGCTAAGCGTCTTTGTATCTTTACCTGCAACCTTCACATCTGATTAAAAAAAAAAGCGTAAGAAAAACATTTTCATGCCGTTATGGAGACAAAGTACCAACCTGCGCTGAGAATTGTGTGTGTTTAGGTTGAAGTTGGGACCTTAAACTTTGAAAAATTGCCGTGTCAGTAAATTGACAGTCTTTTTACATGCAAATGAACCATCTGAAACTGCTGATTCACAACAAAGAGTAATTTCTAATCTGTCATTTCGTCCAGCTGCCCACAGATTGGAGGAAAGGGTCTGACTCTTGACAGGTTCAATGAAAAGTTTTAGATTAAACGATTTATATTCTCATAATACTTCACCATGAATATCAATGAAGCCTGATTCTGTGGTAATGAGAGAGAAGCGTGGCCGTCTATTGGATTTACAAAATCGATGCATGAGCCACGTGGAAGCTGTGAATTCACTGGGATGTTTCTAAGAGTTGAAGCTTTTTCATTTATTTAAAGCAGGTTTGCTGACTGAGCATCAATGATCTTTTCCCCTCATTCATGCAATGGTAAATATTTACACATTTGATCTATTTATAAATAGAAACTGTTGCAATAAATTTTAAAAGTCGACACATGCCTGTTAAAATTCAAGGCTTTAGGGATGGAAAAAATATGGTGCATCAAGTCTTTTTTACCTTTATTGTGACTTTTCCATTAAAACAAAATTAACTTGTTTTGGGTTAAAAACAATTTAGAACAGCCTTAAGTAATCAGATTAATCATGTTGAATTAATTTAGTAATTAATTAATCATTAACTGGGGTACACAGAGTAAAAAAAAGGCTTCTGAAAGAGCAACACCCTGAGAGGAGTAATTAAGCCTATTTTACCGCTGTATGCGCTGCACAATGACTGCTGGAAAAGACAAATGTTTTGTTGTAGACTTACAATTCAGAAACCACTTGCTGCATGTTTGTTGGTTATGCAGGACGCTCCACTTCTGCTTTTCAAAGAAGTACGATTATGTACCGTAATTTCTGGACTATAGAGCACACCTGATTATAAGCCGCACCCAGTACATTTTTAAAGGAAAAACCATTTTGTACATA
>CAEFZX010009688.1:0-50184 GCA_903066825.1 Alfaro cultratus | reverse complement strand
TATATTGCTAAACGTGAAAGTTAGTTAACAGTTTCGTTTCAGATACAAAAGCAGAACTTTGCACATCTAAACATTTATTATATTTGTCTGGAAATATTTGAAAGTCCATGACTTCCCTGATGTTTTTGAGCAAAGTATCAGCTCCTCTTCAACATTTTAATAAAAATGTGTTTTATTCATTTAGCCATAACTAAACCCACTTCAGTTCAACTTCATTTCCTCTCATCTTATACCTCTAACCCTTTTTTTTTGTTCCTTTCTCTCTGCAGTGCATTAAAACATACAAGTCTGACTGGCATGTGGTCAACTACAAATATGAGGAGTATTCTGGAGACTTTCGCCAGCTTCCACAGTGAGTGTGTGTAATTCAGATGTGCTAACCGAGGCTTGTTCTTTGACCATAAACGCCCTAAGCTAAAGTGCAGCGTTTGAAGCTTTAAATATACAGACAGAAATGAGGAAACAGGAAGTCTTTGCAGCAGACTGGTCATTATGGAAGGTCAGATTAAAGATACAGTTTAGTTGCACTTTGCAAATTGCATTAGACTTTGTTGTTTTTATCTCTAAACTTGAAATGTTAGTATGTCTTGGCAACTTGTAGTTCTATTTTAAACATGTTTCTTCATCTTGTAATTGTCACTAATTTAAATGTTATTCATGAGACTGTAGGATCTATAAATGCATCTTGTCTTTAGCTAATGTTCCCTCTAAGGCATTTAGTAAATCTTATTGTGCTCAGCGACCCTGCCCTTTGTTTACCGTCCTGTAGCTGATGTAGCCAGAGCTCTAGAATCAAGGACACCAGGCATGGAGGTACTACAACAACAATAGAGGACTTCCTTTGTTTTTCATACCCCGATGCAGAGAGCTATTTTAGGAGCAATGTTGACTAATACCATTAAAACAAAAGGAAAATTCCAGCAATTTGTTGGGCGTCCTTGGCCAAGCCGCTTTCCCTGAGTGCAGGAATTAACTCCGCAGATGTCGTGTGATGTTTAAGTCATGGAAGGGCAGAACCTAGATAAATCCTGGCCTCGGTTTGGACTGTTTATAGAAGTAGTTCCTCAGAGAAAGTTGGATGGTGTAAAGTTCAAAGGGCAAACTGTGCGTTGTTTGAGTTGTACTTTCATAAAAGGTTGCAGTTTTCGACCTAAAAGTTAGAAAATGCATCTGTATAATTATTACTGTTTGTGTGCTTTTGGGGTTGCAAAACGCACTTTCTGAAAAGTATTTGCACCCTTTGAACGTTTCCATATTTTGTCATGTAAACACAAACTCCAATGTATCTTATATTATGAAGTAAACAATCACAAAGCAGGTCATAGTTGTGAAGTGGAAGGGAAATACTTTATTGTGTACCTTTTCGTTTTTCTTTTCCAAATAAGCATTTGATAAGTGTGATGTACATTTGTATTCCACCCCCTTTAATTGGCACCTTAAAGTCTTTATATGTATGTTCCTACTAGGTTTGCACGTACTGCACACAGAGGCCATGAACATCAATCCTATTGACATGATGCTGCCACAAAAATATCAGTTTTAGCCTTTTCTTCAATTTGGTCCTCCAATTTGTAATTTGAAGAATAAAAAGTCATTTTACCTTTCTTAAGCACTAATTTGTGGGTCCACCACATACAAATGCATGAAAGAACATTTTAAGATGTTAAAATTATAAAATATAAATTCTGTGATTTTTTTTTCTTATTTTTTGCCGCTGCATACTGCTGTGACTTCAGGACAGAGTTCTTAGTTGCACTAACTAATCAGAAACCATGGGTATTCATTTGAAAAATACAGTATATACTTTGAATTTCTTAGCCATGATTTAAAGTCACAATTGAAGGCGATTGTAGCAGTGCTAAAGAATAATGAAAAATGTAATGATTAAATAATGAAAAATGAGAGGAAGTTTAAACCAAACTAAGTGAAATGAATGTGATGGTTCTCCTTCAGTAAGGTGTTGAGACCGGAGAAACTTGCTGCCCACGTGTTTGAAGTGGACGAAGACGTGGAAAAAGACGAGGTAGAGTTTCCAAACACCTCTCCTCACCCAGGAAATCCCGTTGATCCTCTTCTCCTTTGGAGAGACATAATAAGTAGAGAGCAGAATTATTTACCTTAATGAAACGTTTCCCCCCCCATCTCCTCCAGGATGCAGCCTCTCTTGGATCTCAAAAGGGAGGCGTGTCGAAGCATGGCTGGCTCTACAAAGGCAACATGAACAGTGCAATTAGTGTTACCATGAGGGTGAGCATTCTAGAGGAAATGTTACCCTTAAATAAAAATCTCTGTTCAACATCCATGCTCATTTGTCTCAGTTTTCAAAAACACAAAACCTTTGCTCCAGTTTATATTGAAAATATTGGCTCGCTTGAAATAAAGCAAAACTGACTTACAAGTAACTTTTCAGAAACACATAGCAGCTTGTTTTAAGTCAATAATCCCTCATTATTGATGAAAAAGTTCTAGTTCCACTAGCAGATCATTTAATTATAACATGGTGAAAATGTCTTCTTGAAAAAATATGCCAGTGGAGCAAGTACTTTAAAAAATATCAATAAATTATTTACTTAAAACAAGCTCCTATATCTTGCTGAAAAAAGTTTGCAATTTTGCATTGTAGAACTTTAGAACTATATATAGGTGTTTATTTTTCATTTTACTCAAATCCAGATGAAAACGTACCTCAAAAATTAATGCTTTTATGTTTCTTCTCATGTTTTCAATGATTTTTAAGGCAAAATGTTTGCATTTTTTCCTTGCACATTTGGAAATCAGATTAGGCCTCGCTATAGATAGCCCTTGACGTTTTCAGTATACCCATGGAGCTTTCCCATGCCCCGTTCCCTCTTTATTTTTAGATTTAACCGATAAACAACACTGTGGTTTTCACAGTCTCTATTTTAATCCTCCAGTCCTTCAAGAGGAGATACTTCCATCTGGCTCAGCTGGGTGATGGCTCCTACAACCTCAACTTCTACAAAGATGAAAACACCTCCAAGGAACCCAAAGGAACCATCTTCCTTGACTCATGCATGGGGGTTGTTCAGGTAACGTTGCCTGTGCAAGGATTCTTTGAAACTTAAACCTGAGGATAAAGCTTGGGATTATACGCGTTCTTTCAGAATAGCAAAGTGCGTCGGTTTGCGTTTGAGCTGAAGATGCAGGATAAGAGCACGTTCCTGCTGGCTGCCGACAGTGAAACAGAAATGGAGGAGTGGATCAGCATCCTGAACAAGATTCTTCACAGCAGCTTTGAACAGGCCATGCAGGAGAAAAGGAACGGCGATCTGAATGATGGTATTTTTTCTGATTTCCTCAACAATTTTTGCTCTTTTTTTTTCCTGCCCGTTTCACACGGTTTCTAATGCATTTGTTCCAAATATCTTGTGGGATTTAAAAGCTCTTTGCACATGTTTTTATTTTTAAGTTTCCCCCTCAAAGAATAATTATCCTAAAACTGTTACACTTTGAAAATCATTCATAGCTTCCTAACCTAAATGTTTTTCTTTTGGTGTTTCCAGAAAGGCAAAAAAAAAAAAAAAAACCCACTTCATTATGGTTCTGCTATAACAACCACAGCTAACAAAACTCATGTTGATCTCTCTAACAGATGAGGAGCATGGAAAAGCAGAGCTTTCCTCTGGAAGCTTTCAAGACAACTTTCAGGTAACCTGTTTATCTATTTAAGCTACACCTTCATTCATATCACCCAACAAATCAAATCTGTTACTGCTTGTGCGCTCCAGTTTGTATCTGATATACAGAAAGTCTCCTGATTATTTGTAGCCGAAGCTTTGAGCTAATTAGTCAAATGTCTGTGTTTCCTGGAGCCACATTTTCCACTTGGTGGTCACTCTGCGCACATCTGGATAAGTGTGTTTGCTTTTCCAACTGGAATACTTCTGATCAGACGGAGTGGCACTCTAAAAACAATCACTAGACCTATTATGGGATTTGTTTTCTTTAAAAAACAAACAAACAAAAAAAATGTTGATGATCCCAGATAGATTTATTATTCACGGCTGTTACCTTCATACTTGCATTTCAGCATTTTGTTTTGGTTTCTTAATCAAATGTATTCACACCTCTCGAACTTTTGCACAAGTTTTTAGGTCACAACAAGCAACAACAGTGTATTTTGTTGGGATTTTATGTGTTAGATCAAGATAACATGGTGAAAAGGGGACAGAAAAGGATACATCATTTTCAAAAATTTTTGGGAAATAAAAACCCAATGACCTCCCAGAGGTCTGATTACAAATGTACACAAAGTTCACTGTACTTGTATTGCTTTACAGCTCTCACCAGATATCAGATTCAAGCTCTTTTCAACTTATTCTATATCTTGTCCAGGTAACTGTAGGAATCTGTGCACATCTCTTTTTTTAAAACATTTCATTTGATTTCTACCAGACTGCCAAAGATATCGAATCCAGAATGAGAAGTGAAGCTCGTCTAAAGCTGTTTACTCTGGATCCAGACACTCAGGTGAGGACGTTCTGGTTTATTAGTATTGTGACAAGATTTGAGTCTTCTAACGGCAACTACGGTTTGTCACAGAAACTGGACTTTTCTGGCATCGAACCAGATGTGCGTCCGTTTGAAGAGAAGTTCGGGAAGAGAGTCCTGGTCAGCTGTCACAACCTGTCGTTCAACCTGCAGGGCTGCGTCACAGAAAACGAAGAGGGGCCGACCACTAACGTATGCTTGAGACCTGCGGATGCATTTGTTATTGAACAGAAATCGGAGTCTGAAGTGCTCCCCGGCATTTACGCAAATGCCAGGGAGTTTTAAATCATTCAGATGGCCCATTTGGATGCTTGATTGTTAAATCTCATATTGATGGGTTGGTATCCTGACTCCCAGCCAGGGCTTCACATGAAGCATTAGCACTAAATGTTGTTTCCTGACGTCACTTTCAGTGAAAGGAGAACTCTTCCTTATACAAGATGCTTAGCTGTGAAAGCTCAGCTATTAGCACAAGACTGCACGAACCTCAGATAAAGAGCCTTGCGTAAAGGGAACGGTGGTGGAAAGCGTAAACAAGAAGATCCATTTGGGCTGGACGAAAACTGTGAAGTACATTTCACTCCTTCTCTTGGCCTTTACAAAAGCATTTAATCTCCTCTCCTTCCTGTCTTTCTTCTTTCTCCATAGGTTGAACCGTTCTACGTGGTCCTGTCCCTGTTCGACGTCCAGAACAGCAGAAAGATCTCCGCCGACTTCCGCGTGGATCTCAACCACCCTTTGGTTCGCCAAATGACATGTGGTCAAGGCAACGGGTCCAATTCAGAAATCATCGGCGATGGTACCCCAGAAGGCCTTGGCCTGGTTCCTCACTACCCCACACAGGGGGTCTTCTCTGTAACTTGCCCCCACCCAGAGATCTTCTTGGTTGCCAGAATTGAGAAGGTCCTCCAAGGGGGCATCACCCACTGCACCGAACCTTACATGAAGAGTTCAGACTCCACCAAAGTCAGTACACAAGCAGAGATATTCACCTTCTTGTATTAGTAGATAATCACATTAAATAAATACATTCTTGTTCAGGTGGCTCAAAAGGTGTTGAAGAACGCCAAGACAGCCTGCAGCAGACTGGGACAGTACAGGATGCCGTTTGCCTGGGCTGCAAGGTGTGAAGTTGGCTTACGATAGACCAGATGTGGTGTGTAGATGGACAGGTGTTTGTGCACTGAGGTTACTGACATTAAAATTCTAGATATGTCCCATCTGTTTCATACGGTTCCTGTTTTAGACCACAATGGTAATTCTGATGGAGCGGGTTTGTGAGAGGGAGAAAGGATGGGAGCTGGAAAAGTTCACAAACTTTCAGATAAAATCAGTTCAGATTTTCCCAGGACTAAAGGGAAGAGTCCTGGTTGGGCCAACTTTCTCTGCCAGCTATATATAGAATAAATATATTTAATCTTAAAGGCATCTAAAATTCTGGTTTGAAATACAAACAGTAGAGACAGAAACTCTAGTAAAAATCGATATTCTGAAAAAAATCATTCATATTGTGCATTTTAAAACACTATTTTTGCCAGACATCTACTTATAGCTCCCCAAAAAAGTCATTTTATCTTTATGTTGTTTTAGATGTGAACATGTAGAGTCTTTGAAATGCTGGAAAATTGATTCCTTTTGCTGGAGCTAATCACAACTGCTGCTAAGCTAACCGAGCTACATGTTTCATCACAAACATGGAGTAAATTGTCGGCAACTGAGTATTATTATAATAAATGTTTTTTAAAAAAGGCAAGAAAAAGGTAGATAAAACCCTTCACTTAAAAGTAAAAATAAAAAGCCTTTAAACTCCAAGTCTGTTTTCTGTTTGTGTTGTCTATCATATTGGCATGCAAATCTAACATAGAGTTGCATAAATGTGTTACGCCTAGCTATCCTATATATTCAGGTTCTTACGTTGTTTTTCCTCTGCAGGCCGGTATTCAAGGATGCATCAGGAACTCTGGAGAAAAACGCTCGCTTCTCAGCTCTTTACAGACAGGACAGCAGCAAGCTGTCTAACGAGGACATGTTCAAGCTCCTCACTGACTTCAGAAAGTATGCTGTGTTCAGGGGTTTTGTTGCTGCTGTTATTCTTTTTCCTGCCCTCCAAATGTGCTTTGGTAAATTTCTAATAAGTTGTTCTTCCTCTGTTTTCCCTGCAGACCAGAAAAAATGGCCAAACTTCCTGTGCTGTTGGGGAACTTAGATGTTACGATTGATAACGTCGCACCGGACGTACCCAGTAAACCTTTATTTATTTATTTTCAGAACTTCTTCTAATCATCTATTTAAATGACTAGAAGGTAATAATCATCCCTCTAACCTTGCTGCTTGCAGACTGTGTCACTACCTCATACATCCCTGTAAGAAACTTTGAACAAAACGGTTCAGGCAGCGCTCTTCTGGAGGTGGAGGAGTTTGTGCCGTGTATTGCCAAGTGCGCCCAACCATTCACTATATATAAAAACCACCTGTATGTCTACCTGAAACACCTCAAGTATGACGGACAAAAATCATTTACAAAGGTACGTATAGAAAAGGTAGTAATGGCATTTAGTTACAGTTCCTTACCATAACCAAAATAATGTTTTATTGTCTTTTCATTCACGTTTATCCCCAACCTTGTGTTGTTTTTTTACATAACATAATAACATAACAAAAAAAATGCATTATTTTTTTTTTAATCCATTGTTCTGAATAGTCAGATCTTATCTGCAACATGAACTGTAGGTGCAAATCATATAAGCTATCCTATTTGGAAAGCAATTCCTTTATTTGGCAGGCATTTTCGTATTATCATCACTTTCTGCTCCTGTTTCGCCCATGAGGCGGCTGGCAACGGCCTCCAGCTCATTTAGGCCAGCTGCAGAGCCGGAGAGAATTATCTGCATGCCAAGCATCAGCTTTTGATTAATACATTAAAACAGAGGAGTGGGGAGCAGGCGGGGGGGTTTGTTGTTTGTTTGGTTTTTTTTCCAAATAGGTCAGCTCGTTACAGGAAGCCAAAGATATTTAATAAGATAACTCTCGGAAATCTACTTGAAGTGTTTGCACACGCACAAAGTTACACTCTCCATATTTAGCTCCTGATTTAAATTTGTATTTTTGTGTTTTTATCACCCATTTACAGGCAAGGAACATTGCTGTATGTGTTGAATTTAAGGACTCTGATGAGGACGAAGCCCAGCCACTGAAGGTACATTTACACAAAACACTATGATCTTCTCATTATATTTGTTTGAGTGCTCTAGGTTGGAAAAAAAACAAAAAACAAAAAACCCCCTACAAACTCCTGAGCAGAAAAATAGCAAAAAAATCTTTAACTTATATAAAGCTACATATTGGAGAATCCCTCATGCATTACAATGTTTGCAGACGACATTGTTTTGTGAGAGCAGGTGAAAGAGAGCCTAGAAAGGTCTAACGGTGCAAAACACTTGCATGTTTGTTCACTCTTTCATCTCTGCTGCAGTGCATCTACGGCCGACCCGGAGGACCTCTGTTCACTAAACAGGCTTACGCAGCCGTTCTCCACCACCAGCATAACCCCGAGTTCTACGACGAGGTATTCCTGCTTGTTGTTCCTCATTAGAGTTAATTCCTGTAAAGGTTTATTCGGAGATTGAATTGTCAATCAATCAGAGGAAGAATGAATCTCTCTATATTTCTGCTTACAGATTAAAATAGAGCTGCCGACTCAGCTGCAGGAGAAACATCACCTTCTCTTCAGCTTCTATCACGTCAGCTGTGACAACAATAGCAAGAAGAAGGATGTAGTAGAGACTCCTGGTAGGCTGCTAAATATCCCTGGGCATATTTTATATATGTTCATTTCTGTGTAAACTGTAACAAACACTCAGCTACATCTTTTTTTATTCATTGTCTTCAGTGGGTTCAGCCTGGCTGCCTCTCCTGAAGGACGGCGGCAGGGTCATCATGAACGAACAGCAGCTTCCTGTCGCTGCAAATCTACCTGCTGGCTATCTCAGCTCCCAGGATGGCACTAGCAAGGTAACAACAGCGAAGACATTAGATTTTTAGATTGCCGTGCGAAAGGGGTTTGGATATGAAAAGACGTTTGACTCTTGAGAGTCAAAGAACTTTCTGCAAATTTATTTGTATTCAAGCCTTAAACATGATAATACAACCAAACTGTTGTCATTTCCTTAAGTGTCTCAAGGTTAAAAGATAGAAATCTTGTTAGCTGAGATTGGATTGGGACCTTCTGCAGGCCCCGCAGGCTTTTACACCAGACGCCTCAGAAATCTGCTTAGCTTTAATCTATAACACAGGCCTCTGAAGTGTTTGATGGAGATTTCTTTATTATAAATTTAATTACAGCCTTTTTCTAATCTCCGCTTTACAGTAAAAATCCCATCACAGTTTTGTCTATCTCCCTCATGCTTCAGTAGGGAAAGAAAGTGCACTGCTTTAGGCAAATAATATACCAGCATCGCCTTCAAATGCATCTGATTCTTTAGCATTTTCAATTTAATCTCCCGGTGTAAAACAGAAACGCAGCTGTTGCTGCCCGGCTATAGAGAAACAAAAATGTTCAAGATTCAGTCGACTAAAAATAGCAAAAAAGAAAAAGAAGAAAATAAATATTGATAAATGCATTTAGTTTAAATTTCCCAAATGTAGTAGGAACTATTCTGTCTAAACCTCTAAAAGCAAATGGCATCATCAACTCTTACTAGTTCAAAAGAACTAAATGAATAAATAAATGTATTTATTTAGCACAGATGAGTAAACAAAATCAAAACTTATACGGTTCAAGATTTTCTATATTCCTCTTGTTTTCATCTAATTTGCTTTGTAAAAAACTTTTTTTAAATTATTTTTCTCTAAGATTGTGAGTTTTTTAATGAATTAAGAAGACAAACAACTGAAGCTATAAAATAAACTGTTACATTTGCCTTTGTGTATTCCAAAATATGAGAAAATGACAAAGTGTGCTGTTATACAATTATATTGACTTCACTGAATTAAATATAAATGCTACTTCCAGTCTATTGCTCATGCCACTTAAAAAAAAAGCTTAACAGACAAGTGTAGCATTCATTAACTTATTTATTATTTACCATATTGAATAAGTAGTTAAAAAGATTTAAACTTTAATGACTGCACATAAAAATCTGTTTGATCACTTATGCAATTTATGCGTTTAAAGGCTTGAATCTCTAAACTAACCAAAGTCCAGATCCAAAATTATTTAGCAAAAGAGAAAAAGGAAAAAGAAGAGGAAAATTTATGTAAATTCATGCCTTGGATTACAGTTAGCAGCCCTCCTGTTAATGACATTCTAGTCAAAAAGTGTAGTATGAAATTATAACATCATAAAATGAAAATAATGTTAATATTGAGCTGGTTTTGTTTTTATGAAATATGAAATCAGTATCCCATGTGGGGATACAGCTTTCATATTCAGAGACTCACTTTTGCATTGATCAGTATGCAGCACAATAATTCAGACGCATTTATCACTGCAGCAATCTGGCTCCGAGATTAAATGGGTGGATGGAGGCAAACCGCTGTTCACACTCTCCACCCATCTTGTATCTACAGTTTACACTCAGGTAAACACACTTCCTTCATGCTCAATCTAAGGACCTGCTGCGTCTCTTCAATGAAATTATTTATCGCATCACATGTTCTCACCAGGATCAGCATCTGCACAACTTCTTCCAACACTGTCAAAGCATGGACATGTCAGAGCAAGCCTCAGAGGGAGAGCTGATTAAATACCTGAAGGTATTATGAGCTCCATTACCCTTCAATACCCAAAGCAAACAAAAGCTCAGTTCATTTATTAACCATTTCTTAGCAAAAGCTAAGATTAGCAAGTATTATTGGGGGTTTTTTTCTATCTTTTTTAGAGTCTTCATGCAATGGAAGGCCATGTGATGGTCAACTTCCTGCCCACAATCCTCAACCAGCTGTTCTGCGTCCTCACCAGAGCAACGCATGAGGACGTGACCGTCAACGTTACCAGGTAGATATTTTCTCCTTAATGCCATATTTCTTCTTTTCATTGGACATTTGGCACACTCTTTGTGCTTTTCAAGACAGAAATGCGATTTAAAAATTTTTTGTTGTTGTTTTTGCCATTTTTCTCCTTTGCTTTTCTTCAGGGTGATGGTTCATGTGGTGGCGCAGTGCCATGAGGAAGGACTTGAGCATTACCTAAGATCTTTCGTCAAGGTGAAGTTTTGTTATCAAATCACTTGACAATCGTATTCAGTGTGTTCCTGGAACAACTAACATATACTAGTTAAATTTTTCTCCTTTCAGTTTGTGTTTAAGCCAGAGCCTTACTCATCCATCTGTCTAAGAACGGTTCATGAAGAGCTGGCTAAAGCCATGACGGCCATTCTCAAGCCATCCACTGACTTTTTAACAAGCAACAAGTTGCTAAAGGTAACCTGAACGTGCTTATTACTCTGCTGTACAAATACGTAGGTAGGACTAAACTCAAATTTACCTGAAAAAAAGCTATTTGTATTCAAAAGTTTACACTATAAAGGGGCAAAATCACTCCTAACGTTACCAGGACTACGTTGCAGATGGAGATACAGTACTTGGATGGTTGGATGGAATGAATTAGTTCTTATTTAGTTTGTACTGATTTTAAAAAATCAAACCTTTTCCACTTTACGTGAAACTCCCTCACTTTATCTGATGTCTCCAGCACGTTCAAGGCATCAAGTTTCGCTTTATGTCGAAGACTTGTTACTATTTCTTCAGAATCCCCAAATTTCTTTTCAGTCTCTAATGTTCTTGTTTCTCCAGCTGAGTTACTTTTCTGAGTGTAAATGTGGGCAAAAGTTAACTTTGTGCTTTGGATGTAGAAAACTACAATTATTATTATCTTTAAGAGCAGTTTATCTGGGAACAACAATAACAAGAAAGTACAAATGTCTTCACAAATGAGTTTGTAATGTGATAAACTCATATAGTTTGTCACAACTAAACTTAAAGAAACCAGGTGTTTGCATATTAGGAAACTGTGGTGAGCAACATGGTATACCTATAGTTAATCAAAATGTTCACTATCACACGTCAGTGTTTGTCTCGTAAGTTTCCACATACCACTTCTAACTTTTCTTTTCCTTCTACTGACGATTTTGTTCTGTGTTGCAGCACTCATGGTACTTCTTTGAAGCTCTGGTAAAATCGATGGCTTACTTCCTCACGGAGAGCGGTAAAGTCAAAGTATGTGTTTTATTTTCCATTTCCTTTTCTTCCTGAGGTAATCCCATGCGAGCCTAACTCCCGTCCTCCTTCTCCTCCCGTTTCCTGTTCCCAGCTCTCAAGGAACCAGCGTTTTTCCGCGTCCTTCCACCACGCCGTGGAAACTCTGGTCAACATGTTGATGCCGCACATCACCCAGAAATACAAGGATAACCTTGACGCTTCTCGCAACGCCAACCACAGCCTGGCACTTTTCATTAAGGTTGGCCCTCCTCCCTTCTGCTCTGCAGGGAAAGTTTAACAACTAGGGAAGCTTTCAGGAAGATAAAATGTGATTCACTGTCTACTTTATATCTAGCGCTGCTTCACCTTCATGGACAGAGGATTTGTATTCAAGCAGATCAATAACTACATGAACTGCTTTGTGCCTGGAGACCCAAAGGTGTTTTTCTTTTTTAAACAAAAGATTTATTTCTAAGATTAATCGTTCGCCCTAAAAAGTTGCTCATCTTATGTCCCTTCCAGACTCTGTTTGAGTTTAAGTTTGAGTTCCTGCGGGTGGTTTGCAACCACGAGCACTACATCCCTCTGAACCTTCCCATGCCGTTCGGCAAAGGCAGAATACAGAGATTTCAAGGTGACCTCGTCTTTTTTTTTTTTTTATTACATTTTGTTTCATAATTAACAAAAAGTCCCATCTCTTGATTTATGCTTTGCTGCAGATCTGCAGCTGGACTACTCCCTGACCGACGACTTCTGCCGAAACCACTTCCTGGTGGGCTTGCTGCTGCGGGAGGTGGGCGGAGCCCTCCAGGAGCACAGAGACATTCGCCAGATCGCCGTTCAGGTGCTCAAAGGACTCATGATCAAACACACATTTGACGACCGCTACGCTGCTAAGGTAAGCGATGCTAGTTGCTCACTGTTTTAGCTTTCTGATTGTTACAAAATACCTACACTGTCTGACTCCTGGCTTCCATTTTAACTTTTTTATTTATTCATTTTCTTTTTTCACTCAATAGTTAAAGTGAATAGTTTATGTAACTACTTCAAGAAATTATTAACGAAAAGGAGCAAGAAGAAGTATAAACTTATAATATCTACCCTCTATTGTAAAAAGAAAATCAGAAAACTGTTAAAGACCTTTTTCAAATGCACAAAAAATACACACACAAAAATCAAATGCCATATGGCATATAATAATTTTCAAATTTCTTTTGAATCCAGAAAGAGATTTATTCCATAAACTGCCACCTTTAACTCAAATGCATTTTTCCATTGTCGTTGTTTTGAATCTAAATTATTTTGGAAAATCTCTGTTCCTTTGCTTTTTCTTTTTACAAATCTGTTTTGAATATTGTTTAGTAAATTAAAAAAAAAAGTTTGTGCTTTGCACATGAATTTTAGAACAGTTTCAATAAGTTTGACTGTATAAATATTGGGTATCTATATAACCCCACAATTAGTAAGTTATAGAAAATATACAAAGCCTTTTTGTTTAGTAACTCCTTTACCTTACTTAAAACAGAAATAGTTTTAGAGATTTTAACTTCTGTAATAAATTTCTTAGTAAAACCTTTTTTTGTTTTATTTCAGAGTCACCAAGCCAGACTCGCCACGCTCTACCTCCCACTGTTTGGCCTTCTTCAGGAAAATGTCTACAGGCTTGACATCAAGGACTCAGCTCCTCTCAGCAACCACAATGTAAGCCTGCTACCTGGTGGTGAGAATTAAAATTGCAGCTTATCTTTCTCACTCTTTGGTGGTGGTTGTTGTTTTTTTGTTTTCCCTGTCAGAACATGAGGGAAGACTCCCTTGTTCCAAACTCCATGGTGACTCCCCAAAAACTTGGAGGCTGCATAGAAAACGCTCTCCACAAAGATGTGTTTGGGGTCATTTCTGGGACAGGTGACCGACTCCTCGCCGCCTTGCTTCAAATGATTCTCCAGCTAAAACATCACTGAGTGCGCTAATATATCCTGTTTTCCTTCATTAGCCTCTCCTCACAGCTCCACTCCTAATGTGAGCTCTGTTCACCACGCAGACTCCAGAGGCTCTCTGGCCTCCACCGACTCTGCAAACAGCCTTCTGGACAAGAGCAGCGACAAGACCAACTCTTTGGAGAAGGTGCTTCTAGATTAAGCTTTTATCTATTATTCAAGGCGTCACATGTTTGGCATTTGAAAAGCCTACTCCAATATGTCAATTGCTCTCCAATTGCAACAGTTACTCTCCATAAAGGATTCTAAAGAGGACCAGAAATTAAAATAGGTTAAAGGAGCAATCAACATTTTTGACCTTTACATCATGTTATATTATTACTCCCCTATAGGAAAGAAAAGGGGTGGAAAACACAAACCTTTACCCTTTATCAGAGTAAAGGGTAAAGGGTTACAGGTTAACTGAACGCTCTTAAATAAATAGACACCACTTGTGTGTAAAGTCACCTCATCACATATAATCCTAATATTTGTGATTGTAATGTGACAAAATCTAAAAACAAAATTAAGAGTATTTTTACTAGTAAGCATCGGTGCACTGCGTCCTACAGTGTGGGGTAGTCTGTTAAGTTTTGTGTTAAATGTGTTTTGACTCATTTCTTCCATTTCTACATTATTGCCACCCCTTCCTTAAAGAGGTCACACAGGCGCTCTTTGACCTCCAAACTCCAACACATTGAGAGATTTCCCAGAAGGCACTCTGTCAATGTGCCCCCCCTTCCCCTGGACCCAGAGGAGTGTGCTCCGCCTCTGAACCGCACTACCAAGCGGGTCACTGTGGACTTCTCTCTTCTCACTGTGCCTCTGCCTGACCTGCTGCTGGACAGAGACTCTGAGAGTCAGAAAGCAGCTGCAGACTCTGGACCGGACGGAGGACATGGGGAAAACGGACCAGTACAAGTACTCAGTGTGACTTTGAGTGGCTCTCCATCGGCTCATTATAAACCCTTTATTTGAAGTGTTTCCACTTCTTTGCTGTTGTAGTTCCAGCTGAGTGGACTTCTCTCACTCTTGTTTGGGGTTTTCTTTTGAGTGCTGTGCTTGTGCTTTTTGCCTCTACTTTGCCAACTTATACCAACATCGATTCTCTTGCTGTTTACATCAGAGCCAGTGTGTGTCAGCAGTGGGCAGTACTGTGCTGCGCTGCGACAAACTGGACCGGGACGAGATCGGAAACCTGCTGATGTGCTTTCTGCACATCCTCAAGAGCATGTCAGAAGGTAGGACTGCAGGCTGGACTTGGACTATTCAGTGCCTTATTTTTATCATATTCAAACCACAAACTTCAGTGTATTTTATTGATGTTTTATGTAATGGGTCAAGCAATTCACTTCTGCAAAATACCTTAGAGTAAAAATATCTTGGAAAAAAAAGAATTTTTCAACTTGGCCTCTAGAAAACAAACAAATCCAGTTGACAAATCATAAACAAGACAAAACTTTCTCCTGCAAATATTACATGAGCTGCTGCATAAGAAAACTGATTGTTTTTGATGAATATGTGCAAAAAGAAAGAATTATTTTGAAAGAACAATTTCATTGCCATTTTTAGGTTCTTAAATAAATAAAAACATCAGGGGGATAAATTTCTTTATTTGACATTGATATTAATGGAAAGATAGATTTTAACAAGTATTACTAGTAATGTTAGTGTCATTTGTTGTTGGAAATTCAATTATTTCTTGAAAAAAATAAAAGCCAAAAGCTAGAGTTGTTGCTTTATATGTATATTTTTAAAAATTGGTTTTAGCCGAGTTATTAAGAGCCATTGTGGAACATCCAAAAATCAGGTTGCAGACCCCTGGATTAACCCAGACAATTATGTTATAACATTTGAGAATGTTGTAACCCACTGTCCTTTAAATTCAGACTTTTACAAAATGACAATGCTTAAACTAGTTGGAGCAGATCTAGCTAATGATTACATTGAAATATGTTGTTTTTAAGTGTCAAAAAGAGAACGAGTTCAAGAGGTTTCAACAATTTGCAAGCCTCTGTATTAAACAGCAATTTTTATGCAGCATATTAATGCTCTCTTGCTGTTTTACTTTTCCTTTCCGCCACCTGTAGAAGCCCTGTTTGCATATTGGAACAAAGCAGCTCCATCAGAGTTAATGGACTTCTTTACTCTAATAGAGTAAGTACTAGCATTGACTGCCTCAATGGGGAGGCGGTGAAGAGAAACTATATAACAATTACACCGAGTTTACCGCAGTCTGGTTCCAGAGACACAGCATGATGTTCCCAAAAATGTGTTTTCTTCACTGCTAAGTTATCTGTTTGTGTTTTTGTCCTGCAGAATCTGCCTCCATCAGTTCAGATACATGGGGAAAAGATTCATTGCTAGGTAAAGTCTGTCTGCTCACATGGTTTATTGATTTAATTCTTGAAATAAAATGAAATGGTTTTAATCTATGCGATTACACACCCATACACACACACGTCTAACTGCTCAGAAGGTTTTAATCTTCAGTTCTCGGCTTTATCTTTTATCTTTAACACTGCTGCCAAGTTGTTTTGTGAATATGGTTGTGGCCCTTGGCCCCTCCTGCACTGGTAAGAGCTTTATTCCTTCATTCCCTCTGTGCTAGGTGAAGTGCATGATGGTGATTTTCCACACTTTAATATCAGCTGTATTTTGTCCGCTGCTCTCTTTTTTTTGTTTGTTTGCTTGTTTCACATGTCAAAATACTCAAATTATAGAGACATCTGTAAATGGATTAGCGATTTCTGCTCTCACCAGAAGCCTAAATGTTATGGTGTCTTTCATTTTTCTGCCAGGAGTCAGGAGGGAGCAGGACCTGTAGCTGCAGACAGGAAGTCTCTGACTCTGCCTGTGTCTCGTACCAGGGCGGGGATCCTGCACGCCCGTCTGCAGCAGCTGGGAGCTCTGGAGAACGCTCACACCATCAATAACAGTAAGCTTTTGATCAAGCTAAAAAAGCTGGAAGAAATTAGATGAAATGTAAAATTGTTTTTTTTCTTTTTTTTTGTTTTGGAGCCAAGTATAAGAGCGGTGACGGTTCAATATGAGCGTTTGAAGGGAAATAGACTTGTTTAATCTGGAAATATTATACTGACCTCTAGTGGTGGACACTTATAAGAACAGTGATGGGCTCTATACTTTTATGCTAAATCTGAGTAGAAACAAATATTTTGCTCTGATTCAATACAAACAAAATGATTTTAACTGTGTTCAAATTTAACCAACAGAATAAAAATCATTATTAGTAATTTAAAATGACAATAAGTGGTGTGTTGTCAGTGTACTGCCACACAGAAGCAGACGTAAACAGCCAGTGCCTGCTGGAGGCCAACGTGTCTACAGAGGTCTGCCTGACTGTGCTGGACACACTCAGCACCTTCATCATGGGATTCAAGGTACACACATGTACAAAAAAAACTTTTATTTTTGGTTTGTTATCAAACAACTTATACCTTATTGTGTTTTCAGACTCAGCTGAATTCAGATCTGGGTCACAACCCCCTGATGAAGACGGTGTTCCAGGTGCATCTGTGCTTCCTGCAGATCCCCCAATCAGAGGCCGCCCTCAAGCAGGTCTTCACCTCCCTCAGGACTTTCATTTTTAAGGTGAATAATTTGACCCTCGTTTCGTCTCCAATCACCTTCGTCCTCGTGTTAATCATCCAAACCCTTCATAACCATGTCTTCCAGTTCCCCTGCACGTTTTTCGACGGTAGGGCTGACATGTGCGCATCGCTCTGCTATGAAATCCTCAAGTGTTGCAACTCCAAGCTGAGCTTCATCCGCAACGATGCGGCCCACCTTCTTTACTTTCTGATGAAGAGTAACTTTGACTACACAGGCCGCAAGTCTTTTGTGCGAACCCACCTGCAGGTATGAGACGCAGCGCCTGGCCAAATCTGTTAGCACGTCTTCAACACATTTCGTCACGTTACAACAAAGTTCAATGTGTTTCATTGGGAATTCATGTGCAACACAAAGTAGTGCATTCTTACATATGAATATGCATTGATTCAAACTGTCCCATTGTGGCCAGAACCGCCCTGTCCTGCTGGACAGTGAACTTCTGCTTAAGTCTCAAGTCTTTTGCAGCATTTATTTATTTTTTCCAATGTTATCCTGTATTTCTTTCACTCATCTTTGCATAATTTCTGACCAGTTTCCTTGTTTCTGCTGAAGAAAAATAATCTAAAATGCATTTTGCAGCTGAATACGTAGTTTTATTTATGTGTATTGGATTTAAAGGATCCAAAAACATATTACTGTAGAGATTTTGTCTTTGCTTTATGAATCAAAAATCATGTCCTTTTCATTTCCAATTCACAAAGATGTGCTACTTTGTGTTAGTCAATCGCATAACCTCTATAAAAAGTAAAAGTTAATGGTTGTGGTTATCATAAAATGTGAAAAGGTTTAATCTTTTCTGGTTTTTCTGTACTTTCCAAACAGTCATCAGTGTGAGGCTGAATTTTACCAGTCGTTGTTTCATTAGGTGGTGATAGCTGTTAGCCAGTTGATAGCTGATGTCATTGGGATTGGGAGTACACGTTTCCAGCAGTCTCTCTCCATCATCAATAACTGTGCCAACGGTGACAAGAGCATCAAGGTGGGTGAAGAACACAGATAAAACTGTTCAATAAGGAATCCTTCTCAGTGGTTAACATTGGTACAGAAGCAGTAGAAAGAAAGCTCTCCTTCTTTCTGTTCTTATTTTTTTAAAGTTTGGATGTGCCAACCACAGCAGAAAATATCCAACAAAATGGCTGAAAAAAAAAGCATGTTAAAATAAACCTGCTAACCAAAGCTGCTTACTTTCTGTTCTGTCATAAATACTACAAATAACCTATTGGATATTTTAAGTATCCAAAACATCCGAAAGTCATCAGTCACACAGAGTTTCATTGGTTTTTGGGGATTAGCATTAACATTTTAAGACTTGCTTACTTCATTCAATCATAAACATTTGTACATGTGCTGCTGGCAGCACACAGCATTCCCATCAGATGTGAAGGACCTGACCAAGCGCATCAGGACGGTGCTGATGGCCACTGAGCAGATGAAGGAGCACGAGAACGACCCCGAGATGTTGGTGGACCTCCAGTACAGCCTGGCCAAGTCCTACACCAGCACCCCGGAGCTGCGGAAGACCTGGCTGGACAGCATGGCTCGCATCCACAACAAGAACGGAGATCTTTCCGAGGTACATTCACGTCCTACATGTGAATGTGCCACGTGTAGGACTCACACAGCCTTGTGGGTTTCTGCTGTTTTTGCTTGTTTGTCTCTGTAATGCTTCAGAGAATCAAACCAAAATAACACGAGGAAATACAAAATGCAGTTCTAATGAGCAAAAAAGTGTTTTCAAACCATCATGTTTCTATGTGAAAAAGTAAATAACTAATAATAATTAAAACCTACTAACATGTGGTCTCTCTCTCAAACATCTGCTGGAAATGAATGTTATGCAGTGATTCTGTAGGTCACCTTAAACTGAAGTCAGATTCCTATAAAGGGAATTTGTTTTTAGAGCTATTCATAAAATCACATGACCTCTGTCACGTCTGTTTCTCTCTCTCTCGCCTGCAGGCAGCTATGTGCTACGTTCATGTTGCTGCTTTGGTTGCAGAGTATCTGTGGAGAAAAGGTGAGTGTCAGAAATAGGGGCGGAACGTTTCTAGTGTTGGTTATCTTCTGTTCATGTGAATAATAACCCTTTGAACCATTTTTACTGCATTTATTATCCTCATTATGGAGGCCATAACATGAGTCACCAGTAAATGTTTTCACAGGAGAAAAAATTTCCTCCATAGTTTCATTAATAAAATACTGTATTCCAGGAAAATAGCTTTCTTTCTTGTATGTATATAAAAAAATCACTTTCTCATTACTGGATATTCTGAAACATAACATTAGTTTTTCAGTTATTAAAAAAAACATATTTCTAACTTCCACACATCTCCTAATTCATTCCCCTTTGGGATCAATAAGGGATTTTTTAATTGAATTTGCAGTGGAACTCACCGTCATTTGCTGTGTGGACACTCGTCCAAAGGTCACCTTCTGCTTCCTGGGTAAAAATGTCTCCAACAAGTCATTTTCCAGATAACATCTTTTCCTAAGTGTCCTTTATGCCTCCTGTGCTAGACTTTGAAGATGATCTGGGATATAATCGGGCAGATGTTTATGAATATCACCAGCTGACTGCAGGCTCACAGTGCTGAGGGGTGCAGTTAGGTCAAACTGAGATTTCTGGCTTTTTCTATGGAGTCCCTGAAATACTATTAGTTTAAAAAATGTCTACATACATATAAAGTAAGGTGAAACTAGAAAGTGAAAGGAAAATGACATAATTTGAAATATTTTTTGACAAATTGAAATTGGTTCTAGCCTCCTTTTCTTTGGTACATTAGCAATACTCTTACACTGATTTCAAATAAATCAGTGTAACTGCAGTTATTGTAAGAAGGCAATTCACCTCATTTTGCTGTAATTTTTGCTCCATGATATTTTTATCATCATAGATCAGCTAAATCAGTAAATACTATCACAGTAAAATAACTGAATTTTTTTACATGTCTTAGAGTATTTTAGATAAACATTTATCCTCATCCACTCCACTCTGAATATGTTTTTTCTCTCTTTGACAAACATGTTTGGTGGTGATGACAAGAAAATAATACATAACAGGAATATTCACCACAAAAGAAGAAAATTGTGCCACATTTTCAGCTGAAACCAAGTCTTTTTTCATCCTTATTAGTGCACAAATTAGACGTGAGCATCCATGATGTCGACTGTTAGATTTTTTTTTTAATTAACCAAAACTGAGATTTTTAAAATATTTTTCTTCCTCAAACAACCTGCTAAACGTTCGCATCAGTTTATGTTTAAATATGTCATATTTCTTAGTTGCCTTTTAACTTGTTTTGACCAAATTAATCTAAAAACTCAATCAGATTTATTAACATTTTATTTTCAACACGACAGCAGAAGTGAAGCTTCAGCATGTAAGACTCCTGCTGGTGCGTGTGTGACATACATCTGGGTTCTTTTGGCATTTCAGGTATGTTTAGGCAAGGCTGCTCAGCGTTCAGGGTCATCACTCCCAACATTGACGAGGAGGCGGCCATGATGGAGGACGTAGGGATGCAGGATGTTCACTTCAGTGAGGTCAGACCTCATGTCTCTCCTACAGTATATGGTTTGTTTGTTGCTGTTTTGTGTGCCAATAGAGATGCAGTGATCAAAGTTTTTTTTTGAGATCCTACCTCCTCTGAGGTAAAAGCCCCAGACTTATATTGATTATATAAATAAACTGACTTAAGGGTGATCTTGTTCAGGAAGTCCTTTTGGAGCTGCTGGAGGAGTGTGCTGATGGCCTGTGGAAGGCTGAGCGTTATGAACTCATTGCTGATGTCTACAGGCTCATCATCCCCATCTATGAGGAGCGCAGGGACTTTGAGGTAGTGTCAACACTGCACACACTCTGGCGTTACACACTTATCTACTCAACTCAGCTCTTAATTGTGATGGTTTTACTCAAAGACTGATAGACGGGATAGGTAGAAGGTAGAGAAGATACTGAGAAGATGGGTCTTGGATGGTTTCTCTAAATATTCTCACATGGCAACAACATAAGTTGCCAAACAGTAACCATAATAAGACAACAGAGTGGCCTAGCCAGTGTCCACACCTCTTAGGGAAAATCTCTAAGAACCTTAGAGCCTGTAAGAGTAGAAACCCTAACCTTGAGTCACCATTAGATTTAATGTTAAACTGACTTATTACTTTTCATTTGGACATTCTGCAGTAGCCCAGGTTGTTGGGAAAAAATGTAGCTCTTGACACAAAGCAAATGACTAGCCATTTTAATCCCTCTCTCTACAATTTTTAAATCAATTTTCTTTGGTCAAGCCCTTCCAGACTAAAATGCCTACTACCAAGTCATTTGTCACATAATTCCAAATATTTTTTTTAACCTTTCTGTGGTCCTTGGTGGTATTTTGTGACCATTTCTAAAACATTTCTATATGCGTGGAACAGAAACTGACTCACCTGTATGACACGCTCCACCGTGCCTACACCAAGGTGATGGAGGTGATGCACACCGGGAAGAGACTGCTGGGCACTTACTTCAGAGTGGCCTTCTTTGGACAGGTGAGGTTGGAGAGGATTTCATTACATCTTCTTGGGATTATTAATTAATCTTTGTAAATAAAATTTCTTCCCTTTTTTTCACTTGCTGTCCAAGGCTGCGGTAAGTTTTTAGGGATGTTGTATGTATGTTATGTGTCTTTAATGATTGATTTTTTATGTATATATAGTTTTGGGGCTTGTGTGTTTGTTCTTGTAGTTAGTTAGTTCACATCCATATAGTTTTGATGTTAAACGTACATTTTTAGTTCATGACTTCTGTGCATTATATTTCCATTTGTCTATTTTTACCTAATCTTATGTTTGCTTAAAATGAATTCCACTCAAAAATGGGACCTCATGTGTCAATGAGGTCTACATCTACATGAATATGGACAGAACAGTACAAAACCAGGTTCTTGCTTGCGCTGCAGGGCTTCTTTGAGGATGAGGATGGAAAGGAATACATCTACAAGGAGCCGAAGTTCACTCCGCTCTCTGAAATTTCCCAGCGGCTTCTGAAGCTCTACTCTGACAAGTTCGGCCCAGAGAACGTCAAGATCATTCAGGATTCTGGCAAGGTGGAGTCCTATCTGTATCTGGCCACGTGCTGCACCCTGAAGGACATGCATTTTGTTTTGTAAACCTTGGTAAATATGGAGGCTAAATTCATAGAAAAAGTGTTGGAAAGTTGTGGAAAATAGGTCAAGACTAAGCAAATCTGCTCATTAAAAATCTGATTTTATTACACTAATCAAACAAACATGCATTTATTACACTGCTATCTGACTTCCTAGAAACCGCGGAGTAAGGAAAGTAGATGCAGGCCACCTTTCAACACAAGCTAATAAATGTATAAATAATAAGTGAGCTCCTTCAGGGTGCTGGACATGATAACTAGCAAACATTTAATTGATTTTTTAAAGGTACTATTGATGTTGCCACTTTGCTAATTGGACCTGTGTAGTTTTGGATTTTTTATTACTGACTTTTTAGTGTTTCACCTCTTTTTTCTTGTTTCATATTGAACCTTTTTGAGGTACAAAATGTGTCAATTTCATATCAACCTATCTAAAAAGCAACAATTTCAAGTGATTTTTTGTTTTGTTTTTTATAATTTACTCATGATTTACTTTAGGAAAATGTGGTTGTGTGACTTGTAGAGTACAGAATGATTTGACAGTTTAGGTGGGTTTTCTTTTACGAAGAAAAACTCTAAACCTCTTTTCTACTGTTGTACCCGCAGGTTAATCCTAAAGACTTGGACTCCAAGTACGCCTACATCCAGGTAACTCACGTAACGCCTCACCTGGACGACAAGGAGCTGGACGATAGAAAGACCGACTTCGAGAAGAGCCACAACATCCGGCGCTTCGTGTTTGAGACGCCGTTCACCGTTTCGGGCAAGAAGCAGGGGGGAGTGGAGGAGCAGTGCAAACGGCGCACCATACTAACCAGTAGGTTCTGTGATGATCGGGTTTCTGTTGCTAATGATATAGCACTGATCCAAACCAACCCTGCTTATCGCTGTAATTTAGCTAGGTTCAACAGCCGGGAACATTTCCCTTGTTGCTGCTTGTTGATGCTGATTATGAAGTTTCAGTTTTCTGCCAGCCGCTGTGAATTTAATCAGATAGGTGGGGTTTATTACTCTGACCACGTCATCTCAAGGTCCAGGTGTTATCTTGCGGTGTAAATAGTCATGTTTACTCTTTATGACCTGGTGAACTTACATTTCAATTCAGTTTAATATTCTGTAGAAATGCTACAATGTAGTTAGTGAGTGAGGCAATTCCAGTACGAGTAATACTCTGCTTTTTCTCACCCGCCCGCCCAGCAACCCACTGTTTCCCCTACGTTAAGAAGCGCATTGCGGTCATGTACCAGCACCAGAGTGACCTGAGCCCCATAGAGGTGGCCATCGACGAGATGAGCGCCAAGGTGGGCGAGCTGCGTCTGCTGTGCTCGGCCTCCGAGGTGGACATGATCCGGCTGCAGCTCAAGCTGCAGGGCAGCATCAGTGTTCAGGTAAGAAAAGGCTTAGTCATCCTGAAAGGCAGAAAGACTGCCAAGACCTCTCTCGTTTTTTTTTTTTGGCAGGTCAACGCAGGTCCTCTTGCTTACGCCAGAGCCTTTCTAGATGACGGCAGTGCCAAGAGATATCCAGACAACAAGGTTAAACAGCTGAAGGAGGTCTTCAGGTACTGATTACTGACAAAAACACCTTCCAGTCCCAAAATCTGCCTGTTGTAAAATCAACTTTTTCAAGCTTCATGTCGTGTTATTCTCTCATCAAAACCATAACGGGAGTGTTGCCTTGGTTCTTTCATGCATGTTAGAGAAATCCTTTAATCTCCCATGGCAACTGTGCAAAACGCCTGGATGGAAACTGCAGCTCCTCCTCAGGGGAAAAGTTTTCAAGCTTCCAAGCTTCTCAGTGTAACGCTGGTAAAATGTCGTTACAGGGTTAATAGAGGAGCCATGTTGTGGTGACTCCCTGAAGGCCGAGTTTCAAAAAGAGCAAGCACAGTTTGAAGATGTTAATTTACATAGAGAATTAATGCTCAAGTTTAAGTCATTTAATATATACTACATTTTTATAACAACAGAAGGGAACATTATTACTTGATTCTGCTTTAAAGTGGCCCTATGTGTCTGAAAAACATACATGGCAGCACAATGCTTTTCTTCAGCAGGGTCAGAAAGGCTGTTCAAATGAGATGGAAAGACAGATAGAGTGAAATACAGAGAAGTTTATTTTAGATTTTTATTTCTAAAGAAAAATGTAAAAAAATAAATAAATAATCAAGAATAATTTTTTTCCACTTTGCAATTTTACATTGTTTTCTGTTGATCTATCATAGAAACCTGTGGCTGTAGCCTATTGGGGATGAATTGTGAACATCACAGGTGACTTGTCCTTACCTCTTCAGGCAGTTCGTGGACGCCTGCGGTCACGCGCTGGGGGTGAATGAACGGCTGATTAAAGAAGACCAGCAGGAGTATCACGACGAGATGAAGGCCAACTACAGGGACATGATCAGAGAGCTGTCTAACATCATGCACGAACAGGTAGGAACCACCAAATATGGCCATTGACTGGCAGATTTTCCACTATTTTTATAGGATTACGTGCTGTTTTGAACTGAATTGTCCTAAAATATCATAACAATTATTTTTAACTCTTCATTCTAGTTGTTGGTGTTTAGATCTGCACTCCGCACCATTTAACTTTATTTACTAACCATATCTTTCTTTCTGCTCTCTTTGTGCTGTCAGTGAGCAGATTGGAGGGTAATCCTGTTATTTGATAAATAGTCATGCATGCACCCATATGAAACTTTTCTATATATTTCTTCATCCTTATGTTATAAATTATCTGATGAAGGTATTTTGAATTAAAAGGAAGGCCCGTGGCTTGTCAGATGTTTTTGAAATGAAAACTGGCTACTATGCATTGGTTTCCATCAACATCATCATCATCAACTTGGATCCCAGTTTGAATTTGATTAAAATATAGAAGGTATTTTTGAGCTTAGCGGCCTGAAAAGTTACCACATCCTGGGATGACAGGCATCAGATTGTAAATATTATAATGTTATATAGATTGCAGCTTATTAAATTTGCTAAGATCTGGGTTAAATGGTGTCCATTGTGGTAAAATATCCAGTACTTGTGTGACTCCCTACTAGTTATATTGTAATTTAAGTTATTTACATGTTATGTGTGCAGCACCCCTCATATTTATCTTTGTGTAGTTTTACGTTTAGTTATGTTACGGAAAGTTTTGCAAAAGATTAGAATTTATTAATATCTCCCATAAGTCATCTTGGCATATTCCACAACAAAGCCAAAAGGTCCATTTTATAGGTTGTATGAATCACATGAACACAGTTTCATTGGAGACTACAAATTATATGTAATGAGACAGAACTTTTTCAAATAAATCCAGTATAATGTAATGAAGTGAAGTGTGTTTTTCCTAGATAAACCCAGTGGAGGACGGCACCAGGAGCACCCTGTCCGACTCCATGGGCATCTTTAACGCCATCAGTGGCACCAACTCCCAGGGGTCAACCACCGTCCTCTGAGAAGGTCGCGTCACACCTGACCTCCATCATCAATCAGATTACCTAAGAATGAAATTGGGGCAAATTTACAGACAAATTCTTCTCTTGTTTCCTATGGAGACTTTACGTTACACTTTGACGGCTCTTCTTTTGTTGCATTTTGTTTTGTCTGTGGGAAAGACATAAACTACATGAGGTCTGAACAAGCATGCGACAACTGAACACATGTTGTTTTCTTCTCTTTGGAGTGATTCTTTCCAAGAGATGAATGATGCATGAAGAACTTCAGTATTTCTTAGGCTCTCAGTTGTGTACAGACAGCTTTAAAACGCAGAGAGAGAGGAAAAAAAATCTACTGTTGTAACTGTACATCTATTACTGGTCAAATGTTACTCAGTATTTTTGAATAACCTTTTTTTTAAAAAAAGAAAAAAATTCCCAGTAAGATCCAGTTAAAGCAGATGAATTTTGTATTAATTTTTTTTAAAAACGGAAATCAATTTTCTATTTTAGTCAAGTGGAGCTGTATATAACCTGTCTAAAGCCAAGTGAATCACAATATTTTGACCTATTTTATGAAAAGTTTGTGCAATAAGTCATTGTTACCAAGGCAACCTACGGGACAAATGGACAGCCTTGCCAAAGATGACAGACTAAAACCTAAACCAGGACAAGGGCGTGAGTTTATATTCCGCCGTTTCTTTGTATGTAATCTAGATTTGTTTTATTAGCTGTGAGCTTAAATTAAATGGGAAACATTTTTACTCAATGCCTGTAAATATGTTTAAGACTTACAAATAAATAAAACCCGATATAAGACTTTTTTTTCTTTTCAAGCTCTCTCTTTTAAATATTAAACCAACAACACCAAGTCGAGCATTCAGAGGATCTGAAAGTTGGAAACCTCACAAAGATTCCCACGTCTTAGAAAAATGGAAGCTGGTGCAAATAGTGGACAAATTCCAAATGCATATATTACAATATTATAATGTGGAAAAAATTAAATGCTTGTTGATATTTTTTTGTTGGGTATTATTCTAACATTTGCAATTCTGGATATATTTGAGGAGGGAAGCAGAAGGAACTCCGCAGACAGTCCATATGCGTTTGGTGTCTCTAACATTTCCTGCTGTTATGACTAGATAGAAATAATCAGTGGTTTTATTATAGCTAATAGCACAAAGATTGCTGCTGTTATCATCTCTCCTGACGGAGACAAATAACCTGCAAAGCAGAATCTATTTATTGCTCCCGAGCTTTTTTTTTTTTTTTTTTTTACAGTTGTAAAATCATCCCCAGCATAAACACATGGCTTTGATAAAGGTGCTGGGAAACTGGGGACAGGGGAGCTGGAAGAGATGTCCATAGTCCACCATCAGTGGGCGGTCCAGGAGGATGAGTGGAGGTTAGATAAGGCGCAAGTCGGGCTGGGATTTAGTATTAGAGCCTCGGATCTGGACCACTCATCTCTCTTTGTTCATTGTTTTACGGAAAAATCTGATTTAGGAATCCAAACAGTACACAGCCTGCAGCCATGGGAGGTGAGATCAACTCTTTTTTTCTTTTTCCATTTTTATTCCTTTTACGGTGAATGCATTCATCATATGCAATTTAAACTTCTAAGTAATATCAATTCGACTCTTCTTTTTCTTGTTGTGCTTGGTTTCTGTCTAAACTAGTCAAATGAAAGATTCCCAGAGTCACTGATGTTGTTCTTTTTCTGCAGATGAAGAGAAGAAGACGAGCAAAAAAAGGAGTGTAAGCTGTAGCGGTGTCCACTGTCTTCGTCTCACGTTGAAGGTTTGCCACCTTGATCTCACTTTACCCGTTTTGTTTCAAACAGGCCACTATATTCGGCTACCCGATCAGCATCTTTTTCATCGTGGTCAACGAGTTCTGCGAGCGTTTCTCCTACTATGGCATGCGAGGTGAGTTCAGTAGAAGGACAAATGCACTTTGTTTACCAAAGTAGCTTCTTCCGCTTTTAAGCATCTCCGTTTGTTGTGGACCTAAACGTGCGTCTTCTTTCCAACTGTGGGTACATTGCAAATTAGGTTTGTTCATGAAATGAAATGCTTTAATTAGGCAGCAATATGTGAAATATGTAAAGAGAAATAAAGCACTTTGAAAGCATCAAAATAAAAGGCACGGCTAGAGCTGCACTGGAAAAACCAGGTATTCATAAGCGACATGGTTTCCCCAAGTAAAAATCTGAAAATGTTTTTCAGAAATAATTTAATTTACTCTTAGCATTTTTTTTTATTTATTTATTTTTTTCTAATTTAAGCATCATTGTGTCGGGTTGGTTTTTGTTCTTGGTTAATTGATCGATTTAATGGCTTGATTAGTTTACTGTGTACTTGTTAGAAAAAAAAAATCTGAAAAACAATATCATACAAATGAATAAAAAACTGATTTCAGTGTTTGCAATGTAGCAACTAATTGTTATGATTGAAATGTAATGTAATGAAGTGTTCAGTCAAATCCTACCAGAGTTTTGTCAACACTGGTCTTTGTTTAATTACACTTTTGGATCCATGATTAGCTGGTAGCTTTGATAGTTATACACCATTTTCTGTGATATTTGAATGTAACCATGGCAGATTTTTTTTAGTGCAAAATGTATACTAAGTCTAAATAAAGCTGAACTAATCAATAAAGGAAGACTGTTTCTAACCTAAACTCATCTATATCCCCGTTTTTAGCTGTACTGGTTTTGTACTTCAAGTACTTCCTGAGGTGGGATGATGACTTTTCCACAACCATCTACCACACCTTTGTGGCTCTCTGCTACCTGAGCCCCATCCTGGGCGCCATCATTGCCGACTCGTGGCTCGGAAAGTTCAAGTGAGTCACCTGATAGTCCCTGTTTCCTCCTGCTTGCTGCACGTATTGCATGTGCAGCACATGCAATACGTGCAGCATAAAGGTGCTGGGAAACGGGGGGAGAGGGGAGAGGGGAGCTCACACCTCAGTTCTATTCAATTCATTTCAGTCCAGTTCAATAAAATTTAGTTTGTTAAATTCATTTCATTTTCATACTTAAATTCCCTTCAGTTCAACCCAGTTTGGTTCAGTCAAATTCAATTAATTTCAATGAATATAAATTCTATTCAGTTCTGCTCAGTGTTCAGTTCTACTGTATAAAGTTGGATTAAACGTATTTCAAATTCATTCAGTTCATTTAATTTAGTTCAGTATGATTCAGTTCAGTTCATTTCAGCCTAGTTCAGATAAGCTCCATTAATTGATTTCAGTTCAATTCAATGAATTTAAATTATTGTCTGTCCAATTAAGTTGAATTAAACTTTACTTTAGTTTAGTTAAATTCATTTAACCTACATTTTAGTTTTTTTCAGTTTATTTAAATATATTTTTAGCTTATTTAAATCCACTCTTACTTCAGTTTAGCTCAATTGATTTCAATTCAGTCCAGTTCGGTTAAATTAAATGAATTAAATTCACCTTATTGACATATCAAATGTTACATCAACACAAGCAGATATAACTCGTATCTAGTGAGAATATAATCTAATTAATCCAATCATAAAGAGAGATTAAACAGTATAAGGATGCCTCAGATAGTGATCTGTTAATCTGTATCTAGCAGATAGAAATCTGTCTCACTGCCTTGTATTTTTCTCCCCCTCTTTCTGCACAGGACCATTGTTTACCTGTCCATTGTCTACGCGGCGGGGCAGGTCATCATGGCCGTCAGTGCAATCCATGACATCACAGATGGAAACAAGGACGGCACCCCTGACAACATGACCTTCCACATGTAAGCTGAAGAACGAAACGCAGTCAAATGACACAGAAGTCGGCGTGTGTTTACAGTGTGTTTACAGTGTGTTTACAGTGTGTATCGGCTGTGTGTCCCTTCCCCCCCAGAGCTCTGTCCATGGTGGGTTTACTCCTCATTGCTCTGGGAACCGGAGGCATCAAACCCTGTGTGGCTGCCTTTGGAGGGGACCAGTTTAACGAAGATCAGGTTAGATTAAACAAACAAACAAAAAAAAAATCGATACGTTTTAATACAGCTTAAATGTATTAAAATACAGTGTAAAAATATTCATTTTTACTGCAAAAATACAGTAATTCTGTGTTGAAGTTATTGAATACCAATCAATTCAACAATTTATTGGTATTTATGTTCGGAGTCTCGCATCCAGAACACTATGGACCACATCTGAACATACAATCTCTACCGTGAAACATGGTAGTGGTGCCGTCACTTCTTCCACAGAAATAAAGGACTTTTTGTTTTTTGTTTTTCATATGTGAAACTTAAAAAAAATAAAAATAAAAATCCTTCCATTTGAAAACAGCTGCTCTGATCAAATCAGTCAATTTGTGCAGAACAGTTAAAGGGAAACAACACAAGTACTGACCCTTCCCCTTAAGATGCCTTAATCAGTTATCAGCCACACCTGGTCAGCACTTTTTCTATCTCTGCTTTATCCCCCGTTTATATACCTTGATACGTTCTAGTTGGTAATTAACTGCAATCTCATTTACGGGCTTTATTTCAAGTTCAAGGTAAGCGACCAATATTGCTCAATGACATAAAGAGGCAGAGGGGAGACACAACATCAGGCAAATTTATCATCATAGAAGCCCTAATCCTTCCTGTCATTATGTTTGGTTCTCTTAGGATTAGCTAAATTGTCTTTGATAAAAATCAATTCCATATTTAAACATTTTTGCATTCTTGAACCCATTTTCAAATTACTCTAAACAACTTTAACACCGTCCAAAATCCCATTCTATAGTGTAAAACTTAACTGAGACTGATATTTTAGAGCATGTATAACAGTAATGTTTGAATACATCTACAGAAGATTGGCAATTTTACAATTAGAACTTTATATGAAACCTTCGTAAAGAAAAGTCAATATCGGCACATTTTAGATATTAGTAGTTCTTGTTTGTGTGGTCTCGAGCGTAAAATCTCTTCCCAAACTGTCACGTCCAACAGGACAAGCAGAGAAGCACCTTCTTCTCCATCTTCTACTTGTCCATCAATGCCGGCAGCCTGCTGTCCACTGTCATCACCCCCATCCTCAGAGGCAGGCCCAAATTCTCAGAAACATCACATTAAAATACACCAATTAATCTCAACCAGAGGTTGACTGCATGTGTGATTTCTGTGATTTCCAGCTCAGAAATGTGGGATTCACACTCAGCAGCAGTGCTACCCTCTGGCCTTCGGGGTCCCTGCTGCTCTCATGGTGGTCGCTCTGAGTAAGATCTTCACTTAAGCTTGAGTCACGATAATCAAGCAGTGAATTCAGAAAAAAAAACCCAAGACTATAATAATTCACGTTTTGTTCGTTTCCAGTCGTCTTCATCGTCGGAAGTGGCATGTACAACAAAACGGCACCTTCGGGAAACATCATGGTGAAAGTCTGCAGCTGCATCTTCGTGAGTTCCTCCTTAATGGCGGCTTCATCCGAGCTTCATTTCAACATTACATTCGCATCTGGTTACATCTGAAAGGTCTCTCGTGTGTTTGCAGTTTGCTATCAAGAACCGGTTTCACAATCGATCTTCCCGGATCCCAAAGAGAGAACACTGGATGGACTGGGCCGAGGAGAAATATGACGTAGGAGGAAGCCTGTGCGATGATTAATAAAAAACGAGCAGCAGAACGGACAGAAATTCATTTTTGTCATCTTCTCTGCTTTGGTCTAGAAACTCCTGATTGCCCAGGTGAAGATGGTATTGAAGGTTCTGTTCCTTTACATCCCCTTGCCCATGTTCTGGGCTCTCTTTGACCAACAGGTACGTGTCTAAAATCCTAGATTTTTTAGACATAGTTAGAAAGAATATTAGAATATTACACGTTTTTACTGTACTACTTGCATTAAGCTAATAAGAGTGATGAGTAATGCTCCGTTAGCTTCCACAACAGAACTGTCAACGATTTTGCTACAGAAAACAAACATTTCCAAACTCCTACCTTTCAGCCAGCTGATTGGTAGTGTTCAGCAGCAGATGGTAGAGGTTCATTAAAAGAACTTTAAACTGAAGCTATATCTTTGTAAACCTTGATATACCTTGATACATTCTAGTTGGTAATTAAGCACAATCTAAACAAGAACTGTTTGTCCTACAGGGTTCAAGATGGACACTCCAGGCCACCACGATGGACGGTAACTTTGTAAGTTTTCTTCTTTCTGCTCTTCAACTCCGAATCCCACCCCATGGAAGTGAAGATTGCTAAACAGAGATCATTTTCTCTTCAACAGGGTTTGATGGTAATCCAGCCTGACCAAATGCAGGTAAGTCTCTAACATCGCCTCACTGCTCACATGAACCAACTGAATTCCTTCAGCTGTTTTATGACCCTCCCTCTCCACCAGACTGTCAACCCCATCTTGATTCTGATCATGGTCCCCGTCATGGACTTCATAATCTACCCACTCATTTCTAAATGCAGGCTAAACTTCACGTGAGGAGTCCTTTGTATAATCTTTTCCACTTCTAAGATCTCGTGAGCCCTGGTTTCAGTGGCTGAAAGAATGTGTTTGATTCTGTTTTCCAGCCCTTTAAGGAGGATGACTGTGGGGATGTTCCTCGCAGCACTTGCGTTTGTGGCTGCTGCCATGGTTCAGCTACAGATTGAAGTAAGTGAAAATGAATTGCAAAATATTTCACAAAAATGAAGCTCATGAAGGATGATTTCTCCCTTTTCCAGTCAACCCTCCCGAATTTCCCATCGAGCACTGAGCAGCAAGCTAAGTTCATCAACATGGTTGACCGACCCATACATATCACCGCTGGAACGGATGCTTTCCAATTGCAGGCTTATCAGGTAGGACAATATAGAGTGGAAAAAAAGAAACATTTTGGTTACCACAGTTTGATAAACTCCTTAGTTTTGAAAGATAAAGTGCAAATCTGTTTTCTCTCACAGGGCAACGAGGAGTATTATACATATGATTCGCCATTTGTCATGACAATAGATTCTAATTTTCCTGATTTAATCAGCTTTCCATATGGCACTCGTAACACTATTGTCATTGTAGAAGAAGCAGGCACAATGAGGAATCTGAAGGTCAGCATAAAAGTCAGATCAAAATCAAACTCAAATCACATGTATTCTTATTTTGAACATTTCCCAGAAATTGCCACATGGATTTTGTTCTCTGAAATGTTTTCTGGTTACAGTTTAGCGATGTTGTTGCAAAGCCGGAGGAAGGAGCTAACGCCATCAGGTCGGTTTTGGTTTGTTATCATGTGGCAATAAAAGTTGGTCATGCATTTGAGTGTCTATAAAACATTCTACTTTTATTCATGGTAAAAGGTTGCTTTCTCATTAACATGATTATAACTTTTTGATTTTTTCTAAAAATCAAAAAGCCATCATCATAACCCCAAAGCCTCACCAAATTTCAACATGGCTGTCACAAGAAAAAAATGGTATCAGCTACAGTATTTTACTTTTCATCACTCACATAATAATTCCTGTCAATGAGTTGATAAACTACAGGCTGAAACTAGCTAAGAGAATTAGCTAGTGTTTGCTAAGACAATTAACAAAAACTAGCTAAGAGAAGCACTGTTCTCTGTGCTTCTTTCTATTCTTTCTGTTGCTCCTTTTTCTTGAGCAGCAGAAAGAAATAATTAACCTAGCCTGGTGAGTGTATCTGCAGCGGTAATGGGGAAAGAGGTAGAGCACACCCTGGACATGTGAATGTGGGACTCGTAAGCTGCTGTATTAATTGTGCTGTTCTTTGCCTTTCAGATTTTTTAATGGTTTTGGCATCGCTTTGAACATAACAATTGGTGAAGAAGGTTTTGGGAACATCATTAGCAAGAACATGTCCACATATGTTGATGTACCACAAGGAAAGTAAGTTTGATTAATTTGACCGCTACGCACAATCCCTCTAAAGAAAGTTATTTCCTCTAACTGGTGATTTTGTTGTGACAGGACCAAGTTCTTGATCAAAAATGCTGCTGGGAATAGCTGTGTCTTCAGTCGAGAATTTGGCTTTGGCGGTTCTTACACTTTCATCATCCCACCAACCTTCACACTTGCAGAAAATGTAACTTTTAAATCCAACCTGTGCAAATTAATAGCTGTGACATATTGTTTTTGATTGAACTAATTTCTATTTGCTTTGCAGTGTGGACAGCACATCACAGAGGTAGAGGATATCAAGCCCAACTCCCTCCACATGGCCTGGCAGATTCCTCAGTACTTCCTTATGACCTCAGGAGAGGTGGTGTTCTCCGTCACAGGATTGGAGTTCTCATATTCGCAGGTAACAAACACTCATTTTTAGGAAAATGAGGGGTGAACAAACAGGGAATTTCCAAGAAAAAGGCCTTAATACACACATTTCTGCTGTTCAGGCTCCCTCCAACATGAAGTCAGTGCTGCAGGCTGGTTGGCTGTTAACGGTTGCAGTAGGAAACATCATTGTGTTGATTGTTGCAGAGGCTGCCACACTTCCAGATCAGGTGAGCGGAAGATTCCCTGTTCTTCTTACTGACTTGAAATTGGTTATACTTGCTTTTCAGCTGAAAGTTTCTAAAGAAACATAACATTAACAATAAGATTCTTTTCACTTAGCTTTTTTTTATGTTAAAAACATGCAAGTTTTGTTGTAGAACATAAAATCCTAGGTTTTGCCAGGTTTAGTAAGTTGTTCTATGATCTACTGGACCTGTTTTCACATAAACTAAATCAGGACACTGTTTCACAGCGGGCCTTAAAATGTCTTAAAATTGAAGAATCTTTAATTAAGGTCTTGACATGTCTTCATTTAATCTTTAAAAAGTGCAAGTTTACCTTAAAGACTTTACTCACTGGCCTTAAATTTGGTTGTGGCAGAACTATTTAATTTCATATATTCTATGTAGTTTTTTTTCTCACTGGACTTTTCTGTCAGGCTGGACAAAGCTGAAATTTGACTCGAGGCAGGTGAGGCTAGCAATAATTAGCTGCTAATGATAGGCCTTGATGGTTAGCTAGCTAACCTTCTTACGTCCGTCATTGGTAAGTGCTAATTTATTGCCAATTAATCGTCTTTTGTGCATTTCTGTCACAATACAGGTCTTAAATTTTATTCATAATGGTCTTTAACAGGTCTTTAAAAGTCTTACATTTGAGTTGATGAAACCTGCAGAAACCCTGTACAGCAGCATTTATACACATTGGAAAAACTTAATTCAGTTTTTATTGCATAGTCTTATGCAAACAAAATTAAAGACACGTAATATTAATTTAAGTGATTTCGCTTCAATAAGAATACATTTATAAACATATCACTCTTTTTCTTGTACCACACTTATTGGCCTTGACTAAATTTAATGAAGAATTAAATAAATTAATAAATTCCAATGAAACTCCTCTAATGACAATCCAAGCATCTCTTTACAGTTGGAGATGCCAAAGTCAGTTTCTCAGCTAATCAGTGGAAAACAAATCCATACACATTCATATATTTTCTGAAATGTCAATAAACTCTTGTGTGTCTTTCTTTACCAGTGGGCTGAATACATTCTGTTCGCTGCCTTGCTGGTGTTGGTGTGCATAATCTTTGCCATCATGGCCTACTTCTACACATACATCGATCCGGTAAAGATAGAGGCTGATTTTGCCAACTTGGATCCTGAAGATGAGAAGAAGAAGAACTCAGAAATGACCAAGAAGGACATGGTTGAGGACCATAACGAGAAAAGGAGGAGGAGGAGTTCTAATTCCAGCTCCGATGTCAAAATTTCACAGACCAACTTCTAAATCAAGACCTCTTCCGGCTTCTGGCCTTTACGTATACGAAACCTTCTGGGTTGTGTTGGTCATGTCTAACGGTGTCTGTGATGTTTATCACAGAGACAAAAAGATAGAGTGAATGTATGACCAGAATGGGATGGGGGATCTGAAGGTGGTTGAAAACAGTGGATGGACAGTTCTAGTGTAGGACTTTATTAGGACCAGTACCTGGATCCCAGCTGAAAATCTAAAGAGAATATGCTATTTTGAAGATAATGTTTGCTTTGACTGTAATTTCTGACCAGTCTTTTGTGGAATTACCCCAAAGACATTTCAATATTTGTATTTATTTCCAAACAGTGTTGTATGTATTGTAAAAACTATTATGACTCTTCCATATGTGTCATGATGGTGATGAACACCCAAAGCTTCCTAGTTGGCTAGAAATGCTCCATTGTGGTCCAGGAGTATACTGCCCTGTGCAGGGGTTGGTCAACAGAGTCTGCAAGAAAGACACTCTCTGTAATAATAAAAAACAAAATCTATTGTGCATTAAAATGAATATTTAGTACAAATCTGTTGACTGCTGCGGAAATTATTCAACATTTTTTTTCTAGAGAAACCCAGTTTTTAGGTAGTTATCAAACAGTCTTAAGGGTGGACTGAATTAGACAACTAGCTAAAACAGATTGAGTTAAATTAGACATGGAGATGAGTTTCAATTAGATCTGGATGTGTCTAATTGGAGGGGTTTAGCTGGAAGAAGCTCATCCAGACATGATAAAATGTTTACATTTTGGAAACTAAGATGAATGAAATCTTGTGCATTGTTGTTATAAAATGGTTGATTTAGTGGTGGCACCAGATTTATTTATTTATTTTTTTTCAGTAGATCTTAGGTGGGAGTTTGCCATTTTGTTGTGAGTGCTGCTCCATGAAGTGATCAATGTTTAATGAATTTCTGTTCAACACATTCTGCAAACATCAACAAGGAGCCTACAACATGGACGAACTCTGGCTCATCAATGACACCATATACCAACAAAACTCAACAATAAGCAACAGAGGGTTCATCAAGGGTTAAAGATACAGAAATCAACTTACAGAAGTCTAAAAATTCAGTGCTGGATTAAATATATCAACTCATGTTTGTTGTTTATTGTAGATCCATGCTCTTATGTTCTGTGAAACATTTGGCAAATCTGGTGGAGCTCTAAATATAAATAACACATGTATACATTTAACTGCATCCACAGGAAATTAGTGTGTAGTGAGGGTTAGTGAATCCTTAGGAAGGTTTGACTTGATTGGATGAGAGCTGTTCAATAAGATCATAGTTCGGAGTTTCTAATCAAGCTCAGATGTCTAATAAATCCATGGTGGCGTTATACTTTTTGAACGCCAGGTGGCGCCTATAAAGTGTGCTGGCTTTTATTATACGTGTAGTGACGCCATAAGCTTTTGGACTTCAGGTAACGCTGGAAAGCGATCCAATTTGACTGTCCACACACCTGTTACCTACATAAGCGTTTACCAGGCAGAGCTAAGAAATTAATTCTGAATCAAAATCTCGTTAAAACAAACTTTTTTGTTATGATGACGTATTTTATATCAAGTTAAAATCTGACAGATTACTACGGAGCCCCTAAGGGGACATACGGAATTGCGCAGTTAATTTTTCCCTCTCAACACGCCTGAGGTTCCTGGAATGTGTTTGGTTGTCAAGGAGACTTGGCTTCTAATCAAACTGAGCTCGCGCGGGGTGAGATGTAGGTTAACCGTTTATCTACGCTAAACCGGGAAATTTGAAGAAACCACGTCTTCATAAACTGAAACCGTTTCTTTGGACGTTTATATCGAGGAAGTCACGAAGAGGACGAAATATGACGGTAATAGCAAAACACAAGCATGGCGGACACTTGGAAATACGCGGCATAGCTATTCGAGGTTAGCTCTCAGTGATTAGCTGAGAGCTGTAGGTGTGGCCTTCAGGTGAAAAAAGGAAATGAGAAGCACAGCCATCAAAAATTCAGATTTTACATGGAATACCAATATTATATGCATTATAAATATTTCATAATTTTTAGAGATAGATTTAGAGTACCTCAAAATGCCATATTTAAGAGCCCATTTTATGACCAGGCTTGTAGACAAGATAAAATATATTTTTGTCCGATTTTCAACAGGAACTTAATTCCTATATACATTGTTTTCTGTTTAAAATTTTAAATGCAAAATAACTTCACCAATTGTTACATAAATGTTCCTCACAGAAGTCATGTCAATGTTTTCCTCCTAAATATTAAAGTCTCCTAAAGTACTCCAACGAATCACCACTGGTTGTTTTTCCATCTCTAGAGAAGTGTCTCACGTGAATTATTGTCTTTTTTTTAAATTTTTTTAAAAGTTTGATTTCATACAGTTGAAACCAGAAGTTTAAATACACCAAATGAATAGATATTATTCCATGAGCTTAGTTAGTGCCAAACTAGATGCACACTTTGTTTCTGCTTGGAATATTTCAATATGATTTGGTGGAGTAGATGGTCTTCAGCTAGTAATTTCTCCAGGATTCTCACCTCTTAAAATATTAGAAGATTTTGGAAAAAGCAATCTATTTCTCATAGAGGTGGAAAACACTTATCTTATTGATGTGAGCTTATTAGTGCTGAGTCTTTCACAAGTGCTGTTGCAAGCATTTCAAAAGTGTGATGGATGAGAGAATGAGATTGTGGCCTTAATGCTGTAATTACCTCTAAAAATCTGTTAATTATGTAAAATTCTCACAGTTGCTCCACAAATAGCATTTATATACTTAACTAAATACTAGACTACAAAATGCAGGTGTTTATTTTATGTTCTGTGTTTCTCCTTGGTGCAGTATTTTGAGTTGCTGGTTGTTGTTGCTTCATTTTCATCCAACATCGTTTGCCGCTGGGATGGGAAGTGCTGCTCCAGGCAGGTAAGACAAAACTGCACTTGCTGGACACGAAGGAAAACTAACACTGTATACACATCACCCTTAGCAGACCGTCCACACCATAAAATATGGTAGTGGCATCTTCATGCTGCAGTGATGCTTTTAAACAGGAAGAGTAAAGCTGGTTAGAATTGATGACAATATAAAGTGAGCCAAACACAGGACAATCCTGAATTAAACGCTGTCTCTAGCTGTGCTTCCATTACAGATTTGCACAAAACTTTGTCAATATTCCACTAACATAAAAAACAACACAATTTCGCAATTGCCACGTTTCCATTTCAGATTTGTGAAATACACTAATTTTGATACAACTGCAAAATCACCTCATCCTAGCACAAAACATTTCATCATAATTTTTTTTTTTCAAAATTGGTGTTTCCATTAAGCAGATTTATTTATGTAATTCTAATTTGCGTAATTTTACGGTCAATGGAAACACTTGGTCCAAAAGAACAATGACTCCTAAAAAGTACAATAGAACACTAAAATAGTTCTTATCAAAGTATATTTATGTTACTAAGTTGGTGTTGGCTATGGTGGTAAATACAAATGCACACTTTTTAGATTGTTTTTGTAAAAAAAAAAAAATATATATATATATATATATATATATATATATATATTTGTGCACACATATTGTGCTAAGAAAAGTCAAAATCTTGGATTAACCCCCTGCTGTGTACCACATAGTTACGTGTTGCTTTGTGTTTAGAATAAAATTCCCCCCAAAATAAATGGACATTTGTGGTGATGAAACAAATTGAGAGTGTATGAATATGCTTCATTATTTGTGCATATGTAAAAGAAGTCACTCTTTTATACATGCACAGCAAAGAGACCAAACAAAGTTCTCAGTTAGCATTAGATCTTTATTTCTCATGTCACTTTAAAAGCTTACATTTAACTTGGGAATTTTCAAATGACACAAGCAAAGATTATATACAGTACTATAAATCATCAGCTATAATAAAGGAAATCAAATGTACACATTTTGTTGTTATTTCTGTAGCATATGTTTTTTTTCTGAAAGGTATAGATATTTTTTTTATTTTTTTTTACCAGAGGCAGATGCCCATATCCATAAAGCAATCCATATTTCCATACTTAACTCTTTGCTGTTATAAAAATATTGGATATTTCTTAATTTTTCTCAATCCCTGTTTTGACAAGTGCATCTTGATGCGACTCCTCAACATTATTGCTGCAATAGCACAGTAGTAAATTCTGGAACTCTTAAGTAAACATATATATAGTAAAACATGGCTATTAGCAACTGGTTTTGTTTGCTGTTTTTTTTTCTTCTTCCTCTTACAGGAGTCTTTAAATACTCAACACTTTCAAAGTGCACAAAACGAATCTGAAAATTAGAAAAAACAAACAAACAAAAAAAACTAAAACAAAGGTGCAAATCATACTACTGGTGAAAGCGTCAGAGAGGACATGGCACTTCTATAGCAAGAGGTGAAGATGGTTTAGGATGGCGTTGAACTGTGCAGCTAGGTTTGATTTGGCCAGAATAAATGATGCGGTTGAGCTCTTGTGGTCAGACACGGGCCGGTACTGGAAGTTCTGGTTTCGAAACCACTAAAATTTTGCGTCACATTGGTTCCAGGGTGTAAAAAGTCCTTTTAATGAAAGTTTAGAGAGAGTGCTAGAGCGTCTGTTGTCTATGGAGCACAGAGTTCTTGCACTGCTGGTCAACTAGCTTAATTATATCATTTTGTTTTCAACAAAAAGCCCTCCAGGAATAACTTTCTTTTCAGTTTGTTTGGATTTTTTTGTTCAAATACTAAAAAGGCAACCATAACGATCCAACGCCGGCCCTTGCCTACTTTCTTTGCCAGTTTTTACTCATTTCCACTTTACTTTCTCAATACTGCTAAACAAAAGAAAATACTTCAACTGATATCAGTTTAATGTGGTTCCTCCCTTGTAACGGTCCACTACCTTTTATTCTAGTCCTAAAGTCTTTCAGTTCCCTAAACTTGAATACAGGTAGGGTTTTTTTCTGCTTCTTCTACACAAAGTTAACTTAATGATTCGGTAGGATGTTGAAATGAAACACTGAAAAGAAAAAAAAGAAAACAAAAAAAGACAATCATCACATATGTGTAAAACGAAACCAACTAAATCTGCGACGAATGCTAGAACGCTGAAAAAGGCAAGGCATTTTCTGTCGGAGTAACCTTTGAGATGTTTTAAATACCTACGTTGTCTTTAATCAGTATCTACAAAATGCGCGTCGACCATTTTGTACACAGTGATTTATTTTCCGCAATGATGACTTGTAATCATGTACAGCATGGCGCCCCCTCCTGCCTCGGAGGACAAAGTCCACTTAAAGCACTTTACCTGAGGTTTCTTTAAGAATGCTGCAATTTGCCTAAACAGGGAGTTTCACAAACAAAACCGAACACACACACACACACGCGCGCGCGCACGCACACACACACAGCTTTTAAACATCCCTGCAGGTTCATCGAGCATGCTCTCGTAGGTTCTGGGGATATGACGCCTGCATTTAGAGAACGGGGAGGGACTGAAGGGAGTCTTTCAGCTCCTCATCCAGCAAAATCCATGCAGAGACTCTGTGCGAGGCATGAGGAGTGTCACATGTGCAAAAGCCCAGGGACAGACTTGGCTATTGCTGTTTTTTTTGCAGCTGGTCGCTCTCACTTTTGAGTCTTTTTTCTTTTTCTCTCCCCCCTGCCCGCTGCACCATCGTAGCTTCCAAACATCTTCTTTCGTTAATGGATAAAAGAAGCTCTGCAAAGTGTCTCTGTTCTCCACTTTGGAGTTCAGTCTTTTTTTTTTTTTCTTCTTTTTTTTTTTTAAATAACAGGCTAAGTTAGCGCCCCTCACATGGAGGTCAAATGCAGCCAGCTGGTATTGAATGACTTGACCCTCAACGTTTAACCCTCTGACCTGGCTAGGGTGTTGATGGGATGTGGGGACCTGGGAGAGCAAGTTTGGGGGTAGAGAGCCGATCTCTAAGGGGAGGAGGAAGATCTTCTGCTTGTGGAGAAGCTGTAAAAGTAAAACAAATGGTCAACAATGGAGCAGATATTCAGCTGCATTCTGTATGAACAAGAGTAGAGTGGTTACCTCTGGAGCCTTTGCACCATGTGAGCCACGAGGGAATCAGAGATGCCGGGGTAGGCCTCTTCAGCCAGCAGGATGGCCGCTCTCAGCTCGTCCAGGACCAGGGGATTCCCGTTCACCTGCTCCTGTCGCGCCTTTAGCTGAGGTTGGGGTCAGAGAGGAAGCGTGACCCAACCAGTTCAAACACTTTGTAAAAGTATCCATACCCGTTAAACTCACATTGTGTGACCTAATAATGAGGAAGAAACTATGTTTTCCTCCTAAATATTAAAGTCTCCTAAAGTGCTCCAAAGAATCACCACTGGTTGTTTTTCCATCTCTAGAGAAGTGTCTCACGTGAAGATAGATTTTATATTGTGAAAAAGCTCGAGGGCCAACAGTCCTTCCTGCCCCTTGAATCATAAAAGTCACATTGAAATGTAATATTCTACAGCCGGACATTGTTCTATGCTTTGCTTCATCCAGAGGATCTGGACTCTGCTGTTGAAAAACGATTGCTTCCTGAAGGCATGGACTCTGTTGAGGTTTAAAATGTTACCCAATCACTAACGTCTGTATGTAATACACCAGTTCAATGCTATGAATCTTATCAGAAATTGCCAGTAAACAAGCATCCACAGCAAAGAAAAAAATGCTGAGTCAAACAAGATGGCTGCGAATGTTATTTCAATATTCAGAAGATGGCCTGAACAGCTTTGTTCACTTCCTCTACTGTCATTGCCAGAACTACAGGCAGACTATAACTAAAACAACACAGAAAATCAATGTCATTGTTCACAACTTCTTAAACTCTTTACTGTATTTTCATGATGTGGCTCATCAACCTTAATTCCTCTGTCTGAAGTAACTTTTAGACTTCGTCTTGACAAAGAGTATCTACAAACCTTTGGGTTTTTAAGTGACTCTCACAATTGATGGCTGTAGTTAAAAATGGGAGTTCCAAGACATGGCTCTGTCTCCTAAACTGATGGGCCAGTCAAGCACAGCAATAAGAAGAAGTTACAGAGAGGATAATAGTAACTCAACCAGAACCAGTAAGAGACAATAAATGCCTTTGTTTTTGTAGAATGAAAGGTTTAAGTATGCCCATTTAAATAAAAATTAATCTAATTTTATAGTCTCATTTTACAAAACAAAACAAAAAAATAGCATTACATTTCATTAAATTACATAAATGACTTTCAGAGAGCATTGAGAGTAGGATCCTCACCTCGGCTAATGCAGGAGAAATGACCGTGGTCAGGCTCTGTGAATAAGGCCTCCTTGGAATGTCTTTTGTCTGAGGAAAGAAATACAGAAATTAAAAACCAGTGATGCTTCATATTGTGAGCATTATAAAAACTACTTTTTACAAAAGCATTGGCTGACCTGGTCCGTCCCTCCTGACTGACCCTCTCCGTTCTGTAGTTTCTTGGGGTCCTTTTCTCGGATGGTGAAGATCCAATCATCACTGCCAAAGTCATTACCGCCTGACGCCTGGCCGTCCTGTTCTCTGATTGGACCAACATTTCAAATGATTTATCAGTACAAGCAAAGAGTCTGATCAGCTCTCAAACTAAAGATGAAGGATGAACTTTATTTCCTGCAGAAACGGCAACACACTTACGAGTCCGACTCATCTGAACTGGACTCTGTAGTTCTGGACTGCTCAGCCTTCCACCTCTTGTACTTGTCCACCAGCTCTGTCAAGTATGACGTCTTCTTCGCATGGCGGACGATCAATTTATGCTTCAGCAGTTCTTTGGCAGTCGGCCTCTGCAGAAAGAGCAAAAAGAAAAAAGAAAGTGAGGCAAAGCAGTCTGGAGAAATGAGCCAAAACATATAGAAATAATGCAGAATTACACTAGACTACGTACAAAACTGGGCTCTTTGTTGAGGCAGGCCTCGACAAACTCCTTGAGAGGTTTGCAGTAGTTGCCCTCAAGTGTGGGCGGGTTGTTCTTTGGAATGAGGAATAACACCTTCATGGGATGGAGGTCTGAGTGAGGCGGCTCGCCTTTCGCCAGCTCGATAGCTGTGATTCCAAGTGACCAGATGTCGGCCTGGAGCCCGCGGGAGAAATAGAAATAACAGAAGTGCTTTGAAACAATACAGTGTCTTGCACAAGAATGCAAACCCCTTGATGCCTTTTGTTTTCAATGGATTTATTTAGTATGTCACAAAGCAACAAGAGCTAAAACAATTAATGAATTATATCGCGATTAATTGATAATTGAAATCGTCAACTTATTTTGTAATTGGTTAATTGTTAAATGGAGTTTACAGACTTAAAAAAAAACATTTGCTGAAAGAACATACTCAGAGCAATAATTAAGTCAAAACTGTACAAAGATAAAATAAAAAGAAGAATCTTTGTAAATATGCTACCCTGAACTAAAATTTTAGTAGCTAGTTGAAAAATCTGCAGAAAGTAATTATTATTTTTTTTATCCTTTTAACCAATAGAATAATTGATTACTAAAATAATTGTTAGCTGCAGCCCTAAAACCAACTCAAAGTAGTGAGTAATTCTTTCCAGGTGTCAAAAGCTTGCTCTGTTTGACCTCACCTTAGAGTCATATGCGGACTGTTTGATCACCTCCGGGGCCATCCAAAACGGCGTCCCGACAAAGGTGTTCCGTTTGATCTGAGTGTCTGTGAGCTGGCCCGCCACTCCGAAGTCGGCCAGCTTCACCTCTCCTTGCTCGGACAGCAGCACATTGGCAGCTGTGGACAAATGGAGAGCTTTAACGGTGGAAAAACTCTTCGTCTTTACAAAGCTGTCCATCTACATCGATTTGGCATCAAACTGAATTCTCAGGTGAAACGCAAACTGTATAATGAATGAAGGCTTAAGTGGATGTCTATAACATTAATGCGCAACATGATATTCGCGTGTGTGCTCTCTGAAGCCATTTAGTCAGTTACCTTTAATATCTCTGTGGATCTTCTTCTCTGAGTGCAAGTACTCCAGACCCTTTAGGATCTCTCTGAGGATTGTGGCAATCTGAGTCTCATCTAATGCGCCGGGCTCCATCTGTGACAGGAAAACAAACAGAGACACATGGCCATCGGGAACAGTACTCATTTCACTAAACGATGGCAATACTGTAGATAAAATTCTAAGCTAGCTTGGATTTGGTGGAATGTATTAATAGTAGTGGGCATAAAAAGTTATTGCCCACTTGCAGATTTCATCGCTTTGGTGTTTTTTTGTCACAACTAAATGTTTCAGATGATCAAACAATGCCATGTGTAGGTACAACCCAAAGAGAAAAGAACTGGACTGTTCAAAGTCTTTTTTGACTTTGACTAATGACCAGCCTAGGCATGCTAGTCACTTTCATTCAGATCAGTAGCTAGCTTTGCAATGGATATAGCCTCCTGCAACAAAGACAATTCTGGCTAGAAATTGAGAGTTGAGATACAAATGTTGAAGATTTTTTCCCCTCCAAGCTGCATAGACTCCCCAATATTTGAGATCTAGGTTTGCTAGGAACTTAAAGCAGCAATTCTTTAGACCCTTTCTTAATGTTTTTTTTTAGGTTATAATATGCAGCCCTATTTGTAACAACTAATGTCTTTGAAGCACAAACCTCTGCAAATAGCTTTAGACTCTGTCACTAATCTGCCATCCAAGTTTTGTTGAAGAAACAAGGCATAAGGACAAGCAAAGCAGACGTTTTGTGTGAACAGAAAAATCACTTACCAAATCTAGGGCAGAGCCCCCACCCAAATACTCCATGATGATCCATAGCTTTGTGTCCTGCATTGATGGAGACAGAAAAAGAACAGAAGCGTTTACTGCTTGGCTGCATGCGAGAAGAAAACGCACAGGCTCCCAAATCCAGACGCTCAACACAAAACTTCCAACAAGCCAGTGAAAACTTGAATAAGTTCTGATGACCTTATTAAGAGTCTGGTAGTCAGGTGGGTGTTTCAAATCATCTGAGGCTAATCCTTTTTTTAATTTGGGATTATTCACAAGGAAAAAGTGGGTTAGGGAAGAAAATCTCATTCCATCAGCTCATTTAAGATGTTGCTATGCCAGCTAAAACTAAGGTGCGCTTTATGTCCAGTGCTTCGGAAAACCACTTGTTTACCTTTTTTTACACACTTTGTAATGATTACAATCATAAACTTTAATGTACTATATTTGCATTTCACAAGACAGCCCACATACTCTTTCCTTTCACTACTACACACCATTCTGTGTTTAGCTAACGCATGTAATTCAGTTAAACTGCATTAAAGTATGTGGCTACAATGTAGCAAAATGTGAACAGTTACTGGAGGATATTGTGAATTTGTAATTAGGTGGCTACCTTCAGGTAAGAGCCATAATACTTCGTAACAAATGGACTGTCGCATTGGCTCAGCACAGTGATCTCCTGTTGGATGTCTTCAATCTCGTCTTCCGCTTCCTCCAAGTCTATGATCTTAATGGCCACCACCTTCTGCGTGCGATTGTCGATGCCTTTGAATACCTCGCCAAAGGAACCCTTTCCGATGCGCTCCAACTTGGTAAACAGCTCCTCGGGGTCCACTCGGACATTCTGGTTGTTGACGGGAAGAAGCAAGGGGAAGGGAGAGGGAAGGTGGATTTAAATAAAAATCATAATAAACAGAATGAAAGAAAGGCTGGGAATAAGTCAGAAACACTGGCAGGGTGGCATTCTTTCACTCATTGCAACACTTGGTTTATGTAAAGAGAGAGAAAGACACGGGAGAGGTAAAAAGGGGAAGAGTAATGACTGGATAACGTGCAGGTTCAAAATAAAAGTAATAAAATTAAAACCAACTGCTAGATTTATCATTTTACTCTGTTTAATCCCTATATAGACCTTTAGTATGTTGATGAGAGTATAAAGAATCACTAATCAGCTAAAGGCTGCAACTTAGCCTATAAAACAGCCATCATGGACTTCAAACATGACATTCAATGAAAAAACCTAACCAGGAAATTAATTTTCCACAATGTTCTATAGGACATTTCTCTGTGGCATTCATATCATAGAGTGAAATGGGGAGAAAACAACTTGCGTACCACAGGAAGTGAACTAAAATGACTTAACTCTCCAGAGGCTGTTATGTGGAAAACACTAGAGTAGGCGCTGACAAGAAACAACTTCCTTTTATGACCTCTTTTGGCCAGAGAAATGCTCATTACATCCACTTTAAGGCAGAAGACTTTAGAAAAGAGAGACCCTCGTTGTTATGAAAAGACATCAAAAGCTGCTGAAAAGAAAATACACATTTTCCACAAAAAGCATTAAGAAATAAATTTATGTTCAGAACTGTCTATTTAAAACTGGGGGTTTGCATGCATCCCTGTTCCAACACACCTGAACCAAATAGCTTAATCACCTCCTCAATATGCTGTCAAGTTTTCCAGCTAATGACCTCATTATTTGACTCAGGTGTGTTGAAGCAGAGATGCAAAAGTTGCAGGACACCAGAGCTAGATGACTGAATTTGAGAACACCTGGTTTAGGTGCTTGGTTGAGTCTAAGGTGAGTATTGTCCTGAACTCTATTTAATGATAAATGCAGCAGCTCCGAGGGTTTAATATGTAACCCAACCTTGCTTTAAACTTAAGAACTTTCCCTCTACCTGTGTGATGCTGTTTGCTCGCCAATTTCTTTAGAAAACCTATTAAGTCTTAACTGAACAGCTGCATCCCTACTGAGATTAAATGACACACTCAGTTGTATCCTTTATTCTGGTTTAATTGTCTTCTTTAGGCAGTTTGCTCCTCTGAATTGTGTTAAAGTAAAAGAGGAATTCAAATGTTTATGTATCCAAAAACTAGCATCCTGCAGGTTTTAGAAATGGCTGGATTACTTCCTCAGCATGTCATCAGGTTCTGCAGAACATACTAAAAGAATTTTATCAAGGTGTACTGGATCAGCGGAACATCAATAATATTCAGGACTTGACTTGGCAACCCCTGATGCAACATCTCTCTCTCTCTCTCTCTCTCTCTCAATTACATGGCGTGGCATTTTTAGAATTTTAAATCCTGAGGTGTCGTGAGAATTTCCGAGCCATACTAAGGTCCTTAAACGCCTCATCTCACTAAGCTGTTTAGGTGCACAGCATTATTAACCCTCGACAGGGACTCAGTGTACAGTATGTTCTAATGCCCTCCCCTGCATAAAGTAAAACAAGCCCATTAAAAACACTTCTTACCTGCATCCCCGGCAGGTTACCCTGAACGGGAGAATGGGCCATGATGAAGGCGGCTGGGTTTGCTCCTCGTCCTGTAACGCGGGGGCTTAGATCGCCCCGGCTGTGATGCTTTCAACGCTATTAATCCTGTAGGACTCCTGGCTATCCAGATCTGAAGAGAACAGTTTCCGCTGCTGTTAAACTGTGACACCACCGTCCTCCCAACACTCACTGAAGTACCTTTACAGTCATAGAACAGCCCAAAGACTCCAAAAACAGCTGAGCCCACTAACTGACGTCTGCTAACGCAGATGCTAGCTGCGAAGCTGCAAGCAAGAAATCCGCAATGTTAGCATGCTAACCCGCTAGCTAAGCGCTAAATCCAATTTGTCTCTTCAGAAAGTTGAGCTGCTGTAACTAACCTTATCTCCGATAACTTATTTAGAAGCAACCGATATTTATATTTGAACGAGCCCAAGTGTCACTTTGTAATTGCAAAACGTCTCAGTAATGATGCTGTCAGATAGCAAACATGGTTAGCAGGTTAGCTCCCAGAAGACCCGATAAACGGTCCTTGCGCGCACCGCCGCGGAGTGCACTGTGTCTGCATCCGGCAAGAACAAGAGCCGGAGTCCGGGGTGCACCCAGCCTATATCTCCGCCCCGATCGGTCCTCAGCACCGCTTAAAACCTGGCGTCTTCAACAGAGGGGGCAGCTCGCAGATGTTTTTGTTTCCTCCCTCACTTTCGACCCGTAATCTCGGCCATCTTGTCGGTGCCGTGACGCCGAGCTGGGCGGATCCGGAGCATCAGCAGCAACATCCTGACATCTCAACTGATGCCAGCCGCAGACTGATATTCCCATAGCTTTTCAGAAAACTTCCAGCAACTTAGCATGATAAAATCATCAAATAAATGACTCCAAATTAATGACACAACCATTGGTCATGGATGGATTATTATTTTGACCAAAATTTGTAAAGCCCCTCTACTTCTTCATCTGCTTACAAATCTTCATCATGACTTTACATACAGGGCTTTGCAAAGATATTCAGATCTCTCGAGCTTTTTCCACATTTTACCTTGTTACAGCTACAAACCTCAATGTATTTCATTGGTATTTTATGACACGTCAACAAAAATTATACATTATTGGAGGGGAAACGTGTGCACAATAAATGGTTTTGCAAAAAATATGAAAAGTGTGGCATGCAAACCCCTTTAAGCTGATACCTTTAAATAAAACCCAAAGAGACCTTTTATACACAAGTGCTGCCTATTGCTGCTGTGTACATCTCAGTGATTTTATTTTTATACATGCATATTTTGTTGCTGGGTTTTTTTCTGTTTTCTGTTTTTTTTTTTTCTTTATGCACATGTAGAAGCAGATTTACAGGGTGTTACCTTGTCTTCTCTTTATCCTTTCTTTTTTATTTTTATCTTTCTTTCCCTTTAAATTTTCTGCCTGAGTTCCCTTCCTTTGTTTCTTTTTATCCCTTCCTTTTCCGACTCCATTTGAACTAAACCCAAAGCAATGTCTAATGAAATTTTTCATGTAGTAAGTGGAGCAATGTAATGAAAACCATATTGCATGGGAGACAACCTTCCGTCCCCTTCTTTACCTCTAGATGGTTTTTGGACCAGATCATTTTGTGTGTCAGATTTCCAGATGACACTCAAACACCACCCCTGAAGGATTGTCTCCTTATTTCCCCAGTGTTCTGGATCCGGCCACTTAGGCAGGGCAGCATGTCCTCCTTTTGTAGACAGCTTTGGGACTATCCTTGACTGAGTTGGACAGGCAGTTGCTAAACTGGATCTGCAGCTTCAGAATTTGTGTCCCTCTCTTCTTGTAGAGCATCTGGAAGAAGTCTCCTATTGTATATTTCCCAACCTTCTCCAACAGATCTGAGACTTAAACCATTTTCAGAAAAGACTTGAAAAAATGTGCAGCTTTTCAAATGGAAAATCTTTCGTCAGATTAACTGTGCAAGTGAGCTAAACTCTGAAGAGACCAAAGATGCTGTTTATGCAAAATACATTTAAGAGGATGTGAAGTTGGGATGCCCTTAGCTCATTTGAACAAAGGCCACAGATATAGGACTGTGAAGTATAAAACCTTGTTAGACAGATTCCAACTTCCCATTCAGTCACCAAGTAGGAACCAAAGATAAGATGTTCCCTTTAACATGTAATAAGAAAAAAATGATTCTAAATAAGGCAAAATGCTTTTTAGCTAAATGTTTGTAACTTTCCGTATGTAATTTGTCAAATGTATTCCATTGATATTGTTACATGCAGTGGTGGCTGCATGTAGGATTTCCCCCCC
>CAEFZX010009685.1:0-29061 GCA_903066825.1 Alfaro cultratus | reverse complement strand
GCTCCTGAACGCCTCCTGACACAAACTATAAGGACTGAACTCCCCTATCCCCCCATACAACAATAACATATGGACTGTCCTCACACACACATAATCAGTGAATATTATCTGCCATTATCTATCTTGTATTATAAACCCACTAATACATACAGTATATAATCCATTTCCTAACACTCTTGTATTTTCTGTATAATCTGTGCATATAGCTCCCATATTTATATTTACACACAATATTTTATAGCTCCTTGCTACTACTCTCTGTTTATACATAACCCCTTATAGTCTATACATACATAGTTTTGTACACCTGTAAATAAATATTTATATCCTGTATAGCACTTCTGGATAGAAGCAAACAACATTTCGTTGCTTTGTACTTGTGACAGTGCAATGACAATAAAGTTGAATTCTATTCTATTCTATTTGTAAAACTCATTTTCTGATAGTGATTTCACTCTGCAAATTATACAGTCCCTCCAGTTTTTCACAATTGCAAGAATTTGCAAAAAAAAAAAAAATCAACAAATCTTGCCCTATTTTCACGCTAAGGCTTCATTATGAGTTTATTAAAAATTTTCCACAAAAATGGCCAAGAACATTGGGTTTAAGAGAGTGCTAACTCCCACCTACAAGTGTCAGTATTTCTTGCTCAAGCTTTGACCTGACAGAAGAGTCCTGCAAGAAAAACAAAAACTACATCTACAAGAACAAATAGTGCTGCCATGACAAAATGTAAGACCCGTGATTAATACCTTAATGTATTTAAAGCCAACGTCAATTTTTTCAATAAATTAGACATTTTAAGGCCTTAGCTTTTAGTTATATGAATTTAAGACTAATTAAGGATGTGTGAACACTCTGTATTAAACAGCGCACTGTTTTAGACATCACTGATTAAAAAACAAACAAACTAATAATTTTAAGTCTGATTCCCTCAATAACATCAACACCAAAGAGTGTTATAAGTACGACCTATGTTCTTACAGAATTTCTAATCGTCCAGGACTGGTCAATCAAGTCCTACATGCATCTCAAGGTTCTTTCATAAGATACTTTTGTTGCATAATCCACACTTATTCTTTGGCTCAACTTGAAAGTCCTGACATGAAATGGGGCTTTAAAGTCAAGCCACTGATGTGGTCAAGAAAAACAAACAAGTGTGGCAAGCGATACGACTCAAAAAGGAAACCACAGCAGTGCCAGAACCACCAGATTATTCTCATGAGTTTGTCTAATCAGAGATAAACATTGTTCAGCAGAATCTGATGAAAAAAAAAATGTGGAGGATGGGCACAAAAAAAACACCAAATGCATGTGAACAACCTTTGGGAGGATTGCAACACACAGATATCAAGGAAATATAAGTGAATTCTGTGGAGTAAGTAACACCCCTTTAATTCCACAACCCCAGCTGCATGCACTGAAAGCTCACATCTTGGCGGTTCAACTATTGTGCAATGGCACTAATTGATCTGTAACGAAAGAAGAGGTTCTTGGTTGCATTTTTATTGCAGAACAATGACCTAAAGTGAGCTTCTAATCTATCGTAAGCCTTTATAAATCATCAATGCTTTGTTGCTCTAAGCACATTTTAATTGCGTATTGACTGACTGTATATTGTCACATATGATGCTGGGCCAGCCTGCTTATAAAATCCAGGGCATCATGTGGGTCAGACCTCTCAAATCAGTATCCCGTGTATTCATACAGGAAGGTACGTAAAGATAAACACTTCTTTATTCAGGTTTACTGTTACACCACAAGGTGAATATTAAACATGGGAGTGCCTGTTTACTATAAATGACTAAACAAAACAACAATAAGCCTGTTAATCGGGAACTCATTACAGTTAATTCACAAATCTACAAGTTTATTTTTATTACTACTAAACCTGCTCATATTTTCTCCATTATTTAGCAACGCTATCTTTCATAAATTGTAGGAAAGTACTCTGTCTCACTACAAAAGAAGGCAGACATATTTACAACCCTAGCGATAACAATCCAAACATAACTTTTCTCATATGGCATGGTGGTGCTGGATGACACAGCAGCGTCCTCAAAGCAACCATTCATCGAACGATTGCGGCGCAGGGGTTGAGCGAGTTCCTCCTCTCCCCAGGCATTGCGGGCCTCTCCTGAACCTCCCCTCCCGTTGTGGTGGAGAAGGCCGACTGTGCCGGCCGGGACTCGGGACTCGCCCAATGCTATTGTGCAGCTGAGGAATTTGGCATGCTGAAAAGCTCAACCTCCTCTCTCTCTCTCTCCCTCAACCGTAGCCTTCTTTCTCCTTCTGTTAGCATTGCATTAAGAGTCATGGCCCAAGCTTGTCTTATCAGCTGTGTGAATCCCAGCAGGTTGTGGCAATGTGGCTGCATCTATTAGGTCTGATCCAGAGTTTTACAGCAAAACAACTCAAGAAAATCAATACAGATTGTCATTTTTGGACCATGTTCTCACTAATGGTTTAAATTTTCTGTGGATTCCTTGTATCCCGACATGTAATCCGTGTGCCACTATTTTTATACAATAAAAAAAAGCATATTCTAAATGTTTGAGTTTGCCGACATCATACCATTTTCCATTATCTGGGAGGTAATGAATAAATAAAAACAGTTTGACAGCAATTCAGAGGAAAATATGCAAAGTTGATTAATGTATTTGTGTCAGTAAAATCTTTAGGACATCCTAAGAACACCCAAATAAAGATTTTCATTTTCTGTTTGTGACAGTTTTAAAAGCTGTACAATATTAACTTGTTACAGGATATCTTATATAAAATGTAAACAACAAGTGAAATTTCGCCTGTGACTAAACTTCATAAACATTAGTTGACTGTGGTTAGTTCTGCATTGTAGGATCACTGCATCACTTATTATATCAGTTTTTGCCACTTTTAGGACAGAAATTCAAATATGCCAAAAACCCTCGAAACTTCCCGAATAAGGCTTGAAGCTAATTCGTTACAAAATAAGAGAGACAGTATCACTTACAGAAAGTGTCAGAGGTATTTTTTTAATCTTATTTGGCCTAAAATTCTTTAGAGTTTTACAGAGTATGTTCTCTGTAAATAGCGCAAAGACTAATACTAAAATCTGAAAGTAGGCATTTCTCAGAATACAACAATGATTTATTACATCAGCAATATTCTGAAACAGCATACTTTGGCTATATTTTGTAAGTAAAGTGGAAGTGAGTTGAGCTGAGTTTCAGTGCAGTTGGTGGTGAACCGATAAATCGGATCCGATTTCCTTAGTTTTGGGAGATAAGTGTTGGCCCGATACTTACATGTGAAACCGATCTTATCCACCAGGCTTATCTTGCCCCACAAAGCTCTGAAAATCAGCCAGTGTCCTCTTTTGTTCTGCCCTGATAGATGGCTGACTGACGGACCCGCCCATCTTCACCCACCAGGTCACGTCTACGGTTTACAAAAATTCCCAAAACTGTTGCCACCTTCGCCAATTTGTTGCTATATTTATAAGCCTTAAAAATTAAATTAAATAAAAATAAAAAAATAATTTAAAAAAAACAACTCAATTTTGGCAGGTCAGACTTTTTAAGAAATTGGTGATCAGCCAGAAAGCTGCAATCGGTGCAGTCCTATTCTACAACAGGGCTAAACAAAATATTGCAAATATATCGTCATTGCAATATCACAGTGTATAAGGCCAATCAAACCTGTCACAAAAACAAATTTTGCTGGACGATAAATTGTCCCAGAAGTTATTGGGATAAAAAGATAATATTGTCCTTTTGAGATCATTTTCAAGTAATATAATAGCAAAGGCATAATTATGCGAGCACACCCTCTTAAAGATCAATAAATTTTCATTTCTGACGAACTTTTTAACATTGGAACTGGGAGACATTTTAAATATCCAAAATATTGTGGTGTGCTGTGGTGGTGTAGGGTTTAGCATGACCCACGTATGGCGGCCTTAGTCCTTGACGCGGCTGTCGCCGGTTCGACTCCCGGGCCCGTCACCGCATGTCTTCCCCCCTCTCCTTGCCCTCTTTCATGTCAGCCTACTTTCAAAAATACGGGCCACTAGAGCCACAAAAAAAAACTCGGCGAAAAAAAAAATATACAAATTATTTCAAACATAACAAATAAAGTCACTAGATTGAAGACTTTTGTCAAAAGAAAGAGATCATAAAGCTTGTTTAAATTTAGTTTCATTGATTTATCGCTTACTGCAACAGGCTTAATACCAATATCACAATGACTCTGTTAAGTGAAGTTATTGTTGGCTAATATATTTCAAGTGTTAATATAAGGATTTTTTTAACATGCTACTGCTCACAGCAGACAGAAATGACATTGCCAACAGTGCAAAAAGGTCAAAGTGACAGAAGAACACATAAGAACGAGATGTAAGAATAAAATATTTTCAGCGCTATATTTACTAGTATTCTCGCTATCGCAAGGTTTACGAATTTTGTGCGGCCCTATTGAATACAAGTAGAGCAAGCTCTCGACTTTGAAGCGCCTTTTTCAGGAGTCTTTCTGAAAGAACAGAAATTTACAGCGTCCTTGAAATCGTAACATTTTAACACCACAGCGCATCCTGATAACAGTAACCAGCCCCGCAGGGACACTGTGTTAATAAAATATTTGCCTAGTATTCTAAAGCCATTCAAAAGCTGAGTAATCTTTTAAAAAGTCTTGCTTAATGAAACAATAAATGCAGTGTTTGCTCTTGACAGGACATCCTCCCAGAAAGCTACATAGTTTGTTCAGTTAATGCCTTTGTTCAGTCATGTTAATGCGAGCAGAAGTCACACAATAGTTAAAAATTAAAACAGAAAAAACATTAAAACAGCATATCTGCTGTTTTTACAGTTATGAGTCAAGAGGGTTTAAATGGAGCATAGTGATGCATACACTTGTACTCTCACCTTAAATTTAGACCTAAATGTAACTGTAATATTTTGTTTCCTGATGCTGTGAGAAAAAAAAATGCAGAGGTTAGCAGTATACTGTGCAGCTGATCAAAGTACAGCCTCTTTAAGGTTTTTAAAGAGGAAAATATGTAACCAAGTCATGCAACATTTAATGACACAATCTAATGTTTGAGACCATAAACTGCAGCAAATCACAAACTCTATTATTACCATTTTCCTTTCATGATAAGTGTATAAATAAATAAAAAAGTTCATTGTGCCAACCACCTTACTTAAGTTTGTATTACAGCTGCGTTTAAAGGGAACGCGTGACGTATTACCGAGAAAAATAATAGAGATCCAATCAGTTTAAGATACGTTTGTCATCAAATATAGTTGCAGAACTCAAAGCTCACTCTTAGGTCAGTTGCTTCGCTACTCTGTCACTTGACCCATGTTATAGTTTTATATTGACATTATGTCACTTTTGTTTGGTGTTTTTGCCCGGCTGGCTTCTTTCAAATCAGAGCTAGGTCGCTGTTAGCATGACGCAACTTCAACAATTGCCAAAAGCCGAACTTAGTAACCTAGCTCAGATAGCCACTTTTCGCTACTTTTGGTAGCCGCTTTAGTGAAACTCCAACTTTAGGAGATCTTTTGAGGCTAACTTAGCTGCTAAACCAGTAGCACCGAACCCCATGTTTACACAACCACTGACTTCACCCAAACAAACGCTACTTTAGCCACTCTTCCCAGCTCTAAGTGACAACGGTTTAATAATTTAAAAGTACTCAAGACAACTGCCAGCTTGTTCTCGCCAACTAACCACAACAGGGAACGAACGCAGGCTTTCCTCAAACGGGAAGCGGACACATACGACGACGGTACAACCGCTAACATAACGCATCTACAAAGTTGAACTTTTCTTAAAAGACGGGCTGTGTGAAAAGGTTGGTTTCTCACCTTTCAGCGGTCCGGTGTTTGGAGCCATTTTTCCTGCAGCCTGCATTTTTCCATCCACTTGCACAAAGGAGACGTCAGTTCCTGTTGAGTTGGTCGGCGGAGTCGACCGACTTTTGGATGGAAGTGTGGAAAGCGGCGTCTCTCTGCTGTAACAAATTACATGGAGAAACAGCGCCACTCCATGGACAAAGATAGGCAGTGCATCGGTTGGCAATAGTACGTGTGTTGAAGAAAACAGTCTTCATTAGATGAATAGCAAGTTACTTTGCTTTTAATAACTTAAAAAAAAGATACTTCTGCATTTTACTGCACCGTACTTCTTACTTTTACTGTTGAAGTATGTTACTCTAATTTGAATACAATTTTTGGCAACTGTACCCACCTCTAGTTCCTTTGCTGAATGAAGAATTAGCATGTTTTAACCAAACATACAGCAGACAGACATTCACCTTCAGTTGATGTTTCAGTGAGACTTCTTATTTCAACACAAGCTGAAGTTGGAATGGAAACCCTGATTGCTTCCTCTTGACAGTACTTCATAGATTCTCTATGGAGTTTCGGTCAGGCCCGTTTGCTGGTTGATAAACCACCATAACGCCATGGTAACTGAAGCAGTTTTTGGAACCTCTAGCAGTTTGTACAGGTAGAAAAGTAAATCAGCATCTCTATAAAGTTTGTCAGCAGAAGGAAACAAGAAGTGCTCTAGAATTCGTTGGTGGACGTCTACGTTGACCGTGAACTTTAGTAAACCCAGCAGGCCAAAACCAGCAGGTTGATTGGAACCTCAGGTCATCACTGACTAAGCTTCATACCGGATGCCCCCCCTACCCGTCTTGTTACCATGGGAACCAGAGCATTCAGCCGCTCTAGAACCCACTCCCACCCGGCTCTCTGTAACAGAATCACTGCCACATTTCAAATCCAAACTCAAAACTTGTTTAAGCTAGCTTGTACCCTTTGACCACAACTGCACCGTCTTATTTACATTCTGTTTTTGTATTTATGTTTATTGAGTCTTGTCATGTTGCGTTTGTTTTTATGTTTGATGACCAAGGTGGCTCTGAGTGCCAAGAAATGTGCCTATAAATAACATGTATTGTTATTATTATTATTTCAGCCGACTTCTTGTGAAGCTTGACAATACTCTCCAGTCTGCGGTAATATGTGTTGCTGATACACCTCTTCCTACTTCATGTTTTCCTTCCACTCAACTTTCAATAATCATACTTAGATACAGCACTCTGTTAAGAACCAGCTTCTTTAGCAATTTCTTTTTGTGGCTTAACCTACTCGTAGAGAGTGTCAGTGACTGCTTTGGAGACTGAACATTTGTACAGTTAGTTTTCATGATTGAATACCTTTATCACCCAGACTGAGAGACCATTTAGAGGCAAAAATTCCTGGTGTGACACAAGGAATTTTCAATATTTAACGTTTTCTCAATATTACATTTTTTTCAGACGCTGAGTTTTTAATTTTTATTATCTGTAAACCATAATGATAATTTAAAAAAAGCCTTGACATATTCCAGCCTTCGTGCTATGAATTTATCTGAGTTTCACTTTCTGAAATGACTGGCAAAAAATATTGAACGGTTTCTAATTTTTTGAGATGCGTGTATTTGGAATCAAAGCTTAAGGAAGTAGAAATTAAAGTGTAAAATATGACATTCATTTAATAACATTTCCATGTGTAGCTCATGTATAGTGCACAAATTTGGAATTTGGGAAGAAAAAAAAAATATTGGTCTGACAAACTGTCAGAAAAAGTATATGCAGAAAAGACATTGCACTGTAAAGGGTCATTTTCGGTGAAATGCTCTTGCCAAAGCTTTGCAAAGTTTGTTGACGTTAAGCTTGAAGTGGATCAGCGGGGGTCGCTTCCAAGAGATGGTCAAACCGCGCCACCGCGTGGACAGAAGTGGGTAGTGTCAAGCTCCCCTAAAATGATGACTATGTGTTTTCAAGGCATTTAGATGTATCACATTAAAACTGATCAAAATTTAGATCAACAAAAGGAGAAATCTAACTTATTTAAATATATGTGTAGTTAGTGTATAGTTGATTATGGAGCAATGTATTTACAAATCTGCCTAAGAAGTTAATGAGCATCTGCAGCAAACTAGGAAAATAGAGCACATCACCCCAGTTCTTCAGACCTTACACTGGCTTCCTGAAGCTCAGAGAATAGACTTTAAAACACTTTTGCTGGTTTATAAGAATCCCTCATGAATCCCTGTAATGATCTGTTGTGACATTAACCTTCCTGATCATTCATGTTTTCTGATTCTGGTCTGCTCTGCTTCCCCACTTACAACCAAACATAGAGAAGTTGGATTCAGTTTTTATGCTCCTCTAATGTGGGACAAGCTTGCAGAAAACTGCAAAAATGCTGAAACACCGAGTTCTTTTTAATCAAGGCACAAACACAATTTGCTTAGAGCTCCCTTCAATTAATATTTACTGGAACTCTGTCAATTTTAGTCTGCATTCCATCTTTTCATTACTTTCCTTTATTATGCCACTCCAATGTAGTGTTTTAGTTTGATTTATGTTTTAACATATGTTAAAGTACTTGCTGAAACGTGCTATGCAAATAAACTTAGAGATGTTTTTTTTCTTAGACCTATGCCTCCCAATGGGATGCCGCCCTGGGTGGTGAGCCGCATTTTCGATATTAAAAACTTCACTTCACAGAGTGGTTAATTTATAAATAACACATTTCCAATATCATAATTTTTTAAAAAACATATGAGTAAAACCATAAAACCATTGTGATTCTTTATATATTTTTCCATTTGGCTATTGTATACTCTTTTTACAGTCATTTTAACAAATAAAATATCGGTAGCCTATTATATATTCATGTGTAGCCCAACAATTCCTTTCTTTAGGGGGGCTTAGTTTAAAATGGTTCTGCCATAAAGGTAGAGGAGCTGCAGCAGGTGCAGCAAGCCTAAATCTTTCACAACTACGAAAGTTGCTCGTACTAAAATACACAATCTTTTTTTTGTTTGTTTGTTTGTTTTTACTCAGCCACTCAGGCATTGCATCAAATGAAAACACACCAATGATAAATAAAACCGTATCATGAAAATGTAACTTCTGGATGAAGAGCTTTCTCGCAGAGGCCGCCCGCCTCCGTCTGGGTTTGTCTGCAACGCCACGTACAGTTTGTCTCAACTCACCGTTGGAGTTCAAGACCCTTTGAGTGGCAGGGGCGGCATCCAATCAGCTTCCAACGCGACAGTTTTCCAAAGAAAGTTGACTTTTCTCCGTCCAATGGGAGCGCGCGGGGGCGGGGCGTTACCATGGTGAACGGCTACCTCTGTTGTTTAGGTTGTGGCTACCTGAGGCTTGCATTGGTGGCGGATAGATGACGGCTGTCAACAAGCTCCGATGAACCTCAGGCTGTGCGAAGAGCACTTAACGGAGGAAACTCGGTGAGGAATAAGAAGAGGAGCCACAAGTAACGAGTGTTTGGCAAGTAAGTCTGACTTGACACAAAGGTAATTTATCAGTTAATTTCGGCTTGTTTGGTTGCTTTACATGAATTGACATGAATTAGCATTCACCATAGCTACATGATTCTAATAAATAACCTGCTAATTTAACACAGTGTTTAGTCACACATCTGCTACCATTAATGTTAGTAAAATGTTTCGACCGTTTCAAAAATAAGCTTGTTGTCTTTATCCAGCAGTCACCTGTGTTGCTTTCTGCCTTTCTTTCGGCAGAGTTTGTTTTAAGATTAACGCCAACTTGCATAACGTGATCCCACATTTCATCTCCAAGTGAATCAGCCTTTTCCTAATGAGCAATGACTAGGTGTCGCAAAAATAATTCATATTTTATGAACATTTTCTTGTGTTGCAGCCACAAACCTCAATAGGTTTTATGTGATCAACCGACAAAAAGTAACATACTATTGTGAAAATAGTTTTTTTTTGTTTTTTTTAGTGATTGTTTTACAAATAAAAATGTGTAAAATGCAGGCTGCATTTCTGTCGATTAGCCTTGAGTCAAAACTTTGTAGTATTGGGAATTTTGGGTATGTGTGTGAGTGCATTGCACAGCTAGAGACTGAAATTTCTTCCTTTGCAAATTGTCAAGCCTTGTCACAGATTGAGTAGATTTTTTGTTCTGGGGCTTTGACTAGGCCATTCTGACACATGATGTTTGCTTTCATCGAAATGCTTTCAGTGCATCTCTGGCTGACTTGTTGACCTACTGTGGCAAAACTTAAATGGTATGCTCTTTTATTCAACAGACGTGATCTTCTCATGGTTTTGTAACCTAATCCTGCTTCAAATTTCTCTGACCTGTTTGTCTTGTTCTTTGGGTTTCATGGTGCTGGTTTGTCACCTAATGTTCTCTACCAAACATTTGAGGAACTTTCACCGAGCAGCTGTGTTTATACTGAGATGAAATTACACACAGCTGGACTCCATTTACTAATCGCGTGATGTGTGAAAGCCTTTGCTTACCTAGGGCTGTCAGAGGGATGGATAGAAAGATATACAACACTTAAAACATTTTGAAAACTGCCTATACTTTGTGTTGGTTTATAACATAAAATCCCAATAAATTGAATGACATTTTTTAAAGAAATATATGGTTTATTTTTGCGTAAAAGACTTCCTAACATAAGTACCGCCTCTACTCTTATTTCTTTCAGCTTTTTTTTTTTTCCCCAACTAGATGGTGAGGAGTAGAGCCTTGGCCCACTGCGGGCTGGTGCTGCTCAGTTTGTGGTTGTGCATCCACTCAGTGCCTATCAGTGTGGAGAAGGCCAAAGACACGCCAGAGGTGGAGCAGCTGGAGCCACCGCAGAGCACCGTGAGTCAGTAGCATTTTGACAAATGCAGGGATCTACTGTTTGATAAGATGTTTTTACAGCAAATTTCACCTCACACACAGAAACTGTCTGGGTTGACTGTAGGAAGGGCAGTTGCCCAGGGCAACCATTTTTTGAGGGTGGGGGACGCTTCAAAATTGTATTTTATTTTTAATGAATTCAAACATTGCACCTTAAATAAAACTCATAGACCCAAATCATGTGAGTTGTGCGCTATTTTAGGATTTTTATGAATTAAAAAAAATATTCAAGTATTTAAAAAATTCTGAAGTCGTCGTCGATTTCTTCCCAAACAACAAGGAGTCATTGGCCAGAGAACGTGTTAAATCTGCCTACGCCTGTCATGATGACAAATGTTGCTGGGCAATAAAAAATCTCAGTACAAAACTAAAATAAGACAAAAATAACTTGCAAGTAACATTACAGCAAAAAATAGGAGCTTGTTTCACTAGCAGACTATTTTGCTTGTAACATAGGAAAATGTTTTGTTACAAGTGAAACAACTTGTAACTTTTTGTGATAAACAATGATATTGTTGTTTTTAAGACGGTTTTCAAGTAACGTGATGGTAATGGCATAATAACGCAAGCACTCTCTCAACGATCAACAAACTTAAATTTCTGATGAACGTTTAACACTTTAACTGGAAGACATTTTAGATATCCAAAATAAAGAGACACAAATAACAAAAAATTAATTATAAAGTCTCTACAAATGAGATTGTCTTTCAAAAAAAGACTAGTCAAGACCAATGCACTGAAGACAAAAGTCTTCAGTCTGGTGAAGACTATTACTATTTAGAAATCAGTTTTTGGTAGCAAGAGAGAGAGAAAAGAGAGAAACGATAAATTGTGCAAATGGAAATTATTGAGTTTACTTTCATTTATCATATGATTAATTGATTTATTTCAAAAGCCTAAACCTACCATGCATCAGTTCATACCTGTCGATATATAGGACTATGTACTGTAATATTTTTTTTTCAATTCACTAATTAGTGCACTAATTGTATTGTAATTTGCATTGCTAAATACATTTTTCCTTAGTGGAAAGGTCACCAAAACTGGCTCCAGCCCTGGGGCCCACATCCTTGTAGATCCGGCCCTGGTTTAAAGTGTCAGAGAGATGTAAATTACACTTAACTGTGAGGAAAAAGGCTGATGGACAAACAAACGACAACAACAAAATGGCTTTTAGTAGTCATTAGTGGGTGGTAAATGACCAAGAAAATATTTTTATAATGGCCCTAATTAGCGTCGGGTTTCCAAACAAACGTGAGTCATCTACTGTTTGTCAGGACACCGGTCTGCACTACGACCGCTACCTCAGGGAAGTCATCGAGTACCTGGAGAAAGATCCCCACTTCAGAGAAAAGCTGAAAAACGCCAATATGGATGACATCAAGGTGCCCCGCTCCCTTACAAAATCTCCCCTTAACTATTTAGCAATCAGTTTATTTGCACTGCGCTCTCGATTTTAAACTTTGCCGTGTGGACTCTTTGCTCGCAGCAAGGCAAACTCTCCAAAGAGCTGGACTTTGTTCAACACAATTTCCGAAGCAAGCTGGACGAGCTGAAGAGGGAGGAGATGAACCGGCTGCGGTTGCTAATCAAAGCCAAACACGACCTCCGGGAGGGGAACGGTGAGTGAAGGCACAGGGTGGCGGTTAGCGCTGCATCACTGGCAGATCTGGGCTTCGTGAAATTGTACATGTTCCGCAATCCACGTCAGAGGTTTGTTCATCATCAAATGCAGGCTGTGACTGAAGAGATTTTAGCTCTTGAGTTCCTTGCGAAAGTTTTAGCACCACTTAAACGTTTTTTTGTGTTTTCTAGAGTTCTTTTTAACACAAATAAACACAAAAAGACAGCTGGACACTTTTGCAGGGCTCAGAAAGAAAAACCCGGCTTAAAGCTGCAGCATGTGACTTTTCTAAATATATAACATTTTTTACATATTTGTTGAAACTGTCACTATGTCATGACAGTTTTGTATAAGACAGGTAATCTGTGAATAAAAGAATTGAGCTCCTCGGCCTTCTCCCACTGCTCCCAGTTCTACCTAGAAACAACCAATCAGAGCCAGGAGGCAGTTCTTAGGTGCTACCGTGCCAGCAGAGAGCAAGCTGCAGCTAGCAAGCTGCAGCTAGCAAGCTGCAGCTAGCAAGCTGCAGCTAGCAAGCTGCAGCTAGCAAGCTGCAGCTAGCAGAGGTTGTTGTAAATGTTAAGGCTAGTTAGCATAGCCACCGATGACGGCGGATAAATGGATTTCCTGTAATGGTAAGTTGGTTCTCCACTATTAGCATGTTTAGCATCGAATACATGTGGATGATTGACAGCGCCCCAGCTTTGATTGGTTCATTTCTTCAGATGACAATAGTAGCTCAGGAAGGAGGTGGAGGAGATCTTTTCATAGAATATCTGTCTCATAACTTAAAAAACATTTCTTTTTTTATTAAATAAAAGTTACATAAAGTAGCTTTAATTGTTTTAGCATTAGTCGTTATTCCTTTACTGAATTGTGTGCAAAGATCAGAAATAGTGGGTTGAACAACCTAAAACACACAGTAATTGTTGTTTTTTCTGTTTGTTTTACTTTTCTTTTGAATTTTCTCTGTCCAGGGAACACAATGGACCACCAGGCCCTGCTGAAGCAGTTTGAGCACCTCAACCACATGAACCCACACACTTTTGAGGTGGAGGACCTGGATCACCTTATTCAATCGGTACACACATACAAGTTTACATTGCTACCTACAGTACATTAGGACTTCAAATTGACTTCCATTCATTTGAGTAACTCTGTAAACCAGTGTATTCCTAACCCTAACCATCACCAATTCTCAGAAGGTTAGTGAATACACAAAAAAAGTCCTAAATAGGTAACAAAAGTAGTAAACACACGTAATACAGTCCAGTACGATCAGTAGAGTAACTTGTAGAGCTATTTGTATAGACTGTCACCACATCTGCACTGCAAAAACACAAAATCGTACCAAGTATTTTTGGTTCAGTTTCTTGGGCAAATATTTTATTACACTTGAAGTAAGATAAAATTAACTTAAAAGTAACTTTTGTGCAAGAAATAGGAGCTTGTTTTAAGTCAAAAAATTCTTTACATTGATGAAAAAGTATTAGTTCCACTGGCAGATTGTTTCACTTGTAGGAAGACATTTTCCCATGTTATAAGCAAAATAAACTGCTAGTGAAACTAGTACTTTTTAAAAAAAAAATCAATGTTAAGGGATTATTGACTTAAAGCAAGCTCCCGTTTCTTGCTGTAATGTTACTTGTAAGTTAGTTTTGTCTTATTTTAGGTGTACTAAGATATTTTCACAAAAAACTAGACAAAAAAATTGGTATTGTTAACTGTAAGTGATATTGTTGGCCCAGCGGAAAGCCACAGATGTTGCAAAACAAGAATGAGTCCTGTGTGGGCACTGTTGCTTGCTTTGTCTTTCACTAATCTTAAATGTTGCAACTTGAAACTATATTTAGAGAGGAAGGGCTTTCCAAAAGTAAAATATTTTTTTTTTTAAGAGAGCACTTGGTTTCCTGTATGTTAAGAATGATGAGGAAGTTGCCTCACAGTTGACAGTTGAGGTCTGAACAGTTTCAGCAACTCGCACTGTTCGCGCTGAACACAACGGAGTTGTGACATACAGACCGAAATATATGCTGGCCTTTAGAAATTTTATTCAAAAATACTTTTATTTATTACAAATACAAATTAGATGTTGTAACTTGTATCATCCAAGTTTTATTTTCAAACAAAAAAGTCCAACATCACTGCTTACTAAATAGAAATAGGCTCCTATTCTGCCTTACAAAATCTAACAGCCCGATTTACATGCCATGATGATACACCGATCCGATATCAATATTTTCAGCATCAGTCCCGATACTGAAAAAAAATCTGAATCGGGTATTGGGGACAATTTGCTTGATTCATAAGGATAGATCTATACAGTCTATTTCTATTCTATTTATGTGTTCTGAACGACATCAAGCTTTTTAAATTTATTTCACATTATATTTAGAATTTCTAATTGCACTTTCTGAACCATTTGAAAGAAGATTTGCTGCAGTTTAATTTCAACATGTTTTGCCAAGGTAGCCAACCTTTTGTTTTGTCAGTTTCTTTATTACCTATTTTACACTGGCTGTATTACTAATCACACTGACTAAACAAATTAAAGTTGTTTTTATATGTGAAGGCATTTGTGTATTTCAATGCGCTGTACTGGTGCAGGGTTAAATTTGTCATTAAGTACATTTATGTCTGTATTTTAAAAAAGAAACATTTTAAGTCAGTTCAGTACTATTTTTCAGGATCGGATCTGTATTGGGTGATACCCAACATATCGGTATAGGACGTGAAAAACGTGTGTCAGTGCATTCCTGTTATATGCTCTATTTGTGTAAGACTTTTCTGAAAACTAGTCAGTACCTGGAAACCCCACTTTGACTTCTTGACCATGTCGGTGCTCAACAGTTTGAGAAATGCGCTGTCTTTGAGACAATCACAAGAACAATCCAGTAAAAACAGTATTCAGTACAGATTACCAGCTCAAGTAATGCCAAACTTACTTTGTCTCCTTGATATTTAAGGCAACAAAAGATCTGGAAAACTATGACAAGGAACGCCACGATGATTTCAAGCGGTATGAGATGATGAAGGAGCACGAGAGGAGGGAGCGCTTGAAAGCGATGAACGAGGAGGACCAGAAGAAGGAGGAGCAGCACTATGAAGAGATGAAGAAGAAGCACGCCAACCATCCCAAAGTTAACCACCCTGTAAGACACCCACTTTGAATGTGGATATTTAACGGTACTTGCAACATAAAGTATGAAGAATCAATCTGCTATCAATGAACCATTTCTGCTGTTGTGCAACATGTTTGATTCAGCCAAACGCTGCTTCTATCATGAGCAAACACAAAGAACCAAAGTTCAGATACAGCTTCTCTCATCTGAAGGTGACAATTGAAGCCACATGGTTGAAATTTTTGCAGTTCCAACAGGATACTGCACATCAAAATACCTTAGGCATAGTCCACACAAAGCTGGACATTTGGGGGAACAAATAAATTTTTATGCATTTTAGCCTCTCAATCACACAAAAACTCAGTTTGGTAACACTAAAAACGATTATTTTTAAAAACAATTCCAACTGTTTGGGCCACTGGTATACGGGATCAGGAGGTGGCAACATAAACGGGCTCCACAAACAAGACAGAGTACACTTTAACCCTCCTGCGGTCTGACAGCATGATCAGACAGCGAGGGAAGCAGGCTGGGGGCGGGGTGTCCCATCAGACAGTCAGTTCCCGAAATTAAATGCAAAAGAAAAAACTTGTAAAAGCGCACAAGGTGTCAGTTCGATCCTACAGGAGTGCGCTGTTGGTATAATAATCTGTTTAACTGTATTCCAAGTCTGAGCTTTCTGCACCCGATAAAGACCATTGGTGCATTGAGACACCTTGTTCCACAATGTAAGCTTGTTTCTCTTTGTTGGCTTGTTCAGCACTTGCCACGTTCTCAAAACATTTTGCAAAGTTTCATCAACTTGTGCAGACGATAAGTGTTGCCTTGTCAGAGGAAGGGACGTTCTCTCCCAGAGCGGACCAGGTTCCTTCAACTCCACCAGATCAGGACGTAACGAAACACTGTTATTTCTGCTTTGTATCCTTTCATCCTTCCCATGTATGTAGACATTAACATCAGGGTGTTTATGTGCCACTTCTGGAAGAAAAATCTGAAATTTTCTGATTTAAGGGATCGATAGAAACCTCCAGCAATGTCACTCCCCTTTAACATAGCCATGATGTCTGTTGGTGAAGTTTTCTGAATAGCAAGCCCAAATGTTTTCAGCTGGTGCTCTGTGTGTGTGTGTGTGTGTGTGTGTGTGTGTGTGTGTGTGTGTGTGTGTGTGTGTGTGTGTGTGTGTGTGTGTGTGTTCAGGGCAGTGAAGACCAGCTGAAAGAGGTGTGGCAGGAGTCAGACGGTTTGGACCCAGAGGACTTTGATCCCAAAACCTTCTTCAAAATGCACGGTAACCATAGTTTCCAAATGTATTTTAGCACACAATAGTAGTAGAACTACTCTGTTGTAGTTCTCTTGAATCTGCAACCATCTATGAATCTAAAAAAATAACAACTTTACAAGTATCTTACTTATCAAAACTGTATCTTTATAGTCTGTGATTATTCATGTGGATGAGAGTTAATTCTAATTCTTGACTTCTGTGTTGCAGACAGCAATGGAGATGGCTTCTTTGATGAAAGCGAGCTGGAAGCTCTCTTTACAAAAGAGGTACTTTAGTGAATGTTAGGGATGCACCGATTGCAGTTTTCTGGCCGATGACCGATTCCAATTTTGGCCAATACCAATTTTTTCAACTTATTTATTTCTTTTGTCTGAATAGTTGCTAAATATTTGCATTTTTAAAATGCTAGTTAAAGTTTTGGCATAACATCTGAATGTTTTGTTTAAGCTGGAGAAGGTGTACAACCCTGAGAACGAGGAGGACGACATGGTTGAGATGGAGGAAGAGAGGCTGAGGATGAGGGAGCATGTCATGAATGAGGTCAGCTGAACACATGCAGCATGGAGTCCTGTTTGTCATTGATGCATCACTGATTGGCTCTGATTAGGCCCGCTAAGTAATGAGGTCATTGCTGTATCTCAGCAGAGTGTGACAGTCTGAAATCGACTGTTTCAGTTTTCAAGATTTTTAACGGGCAGTATTATGTACTGCCCGTTAAAAATCATGCTATAACATTATAATAATGTTATAACATGATTATAACATTATCATGTTATAATGATAACAATGATAATGTTATCATTATAACATGATAATATTACATCATGCTGTAATGTTATTATCTCATCAAAAACATACCTGGAGTGTTACCTTGATTCTTCCATGCACGTCTGAGAAATCCTTTAGCCTCCCGTGGCAACCATTTAGCCGTGTAAAACACCTGGATGAACCTACCCCCGCCTTGGAGACGCAGCTTTTAAGGTTTTTAAAGAGACAGACGCCCAATTTCAAGGTGTTGAATTCCAAAGTCAAATTTCTTTTAAGTCATATTTCATATGTACAGCATTTTTATAACAACTGAAATTAACATAGTTACTTGATTACACTACAAAATGGCAATAAAATGTGCCTGGAAAACAAATAACACTGCCATTTTAAATGAATCAAAGCAATATTCCTCTCCACCATGAACTAGTTTTAGATTGCTTAGATTACTATTAATGTCCAAGATTTTTCTCAAAATGTTATAAATGACATACAAACTTTCATATAGAAAAAATGATATATATATATACATATATATATATATACATATATATATATATATGAATATTGCTTTGGTTTATATATATATATGTTAGTATAAAAATAACTACTTGATCTTAACACAGTAATTAAAGCTGCTTTCTGCTCTGATTTGTCAGGTGGACACAAACAAAGACAGGCTGGTGTCAATGAGTGAGTTCATAACAGCAACCAAGAAGGCTGAATTCCATGAGAAAGATGAGTGGGGGGTAAGATTTAAAAAATTCATCTCAGCATGAGATTATCACAGATTATCACCCCTCTGTTGTACTTTCTATTCAATAAACCACAGTGAGTTTGGCCAGAGATGTTCATAGATCTGTGATTTGTTGGTAAAATCATAATGTAAACTAAATAATGTAATAATAATAATAATCATAATGTAAAAAAAAGGGTAACTTCAGAATCACAATGGTGTTGCATGTTGATATAGAATAAAATTGGTGACAAACGTGTTATGTTTGTCTTATTTTTATTTAATTTTTTTCCTTTCTCTGCCCACCCCTCACAGACTTTAGATCAAAACCCTGCTTACACCGAGGAGGAGCTGAGAGAGTACGAACGGCAAATCGCCAACGAGGAGGACGACATCAACGCCAAGACGGCCGAGCTGCAGAAACAGAGGGAGGAGCTAGAAAGAAAACAGGAAGAACTAAATGTTCAGAAGTCAGGGCTAAAACAGGTGAGTTATTGTTGTGAGTCTGCAAAAAAAAGAAAAGAAAAAGGAAAACAGGAAAGAAGTTGTATGTATATATATATATATATATTTTTTTTTGTGAAGTAAAATATGCTGAGTTATCAGTGTATTTTAGGATTTTCACATCTTACTCGAGATGGGCAGGTTAAACAACAACTGTGGGCCATTAAATTAAATTAATCAGAATTTAATTCAAGTTGTCCATCAACGTTTTTCTAATGAGATCTTTCCTTTCTATGCTGTTTGTTTCCTTCGTTCTTCTGCTCAGGCAATGGAAGAAATTGAAAAGATCAAAGCGCAGAATTTAAAAGCTGAAGTAAAACGTAAGTATCTGATAGTTTTAACTGCAGTCAGTTAAAACTGCAGTTTTAACTGACTGCAGTTAAAACTGTAAAATGTTAAACTTTTACTTTTAAGAGTAAAAGTTTAACATTTACTCTTAAAGCTACTGACTCAGTTAAAGCAGGTCTAAGGTTTCTCCTGGTGTCTGTCTGTGTTTTGTATGAGTCCGAAATTTAGAAACGTTTAACAAGAAACAGTCATAATTTGTTTTTTGCCGTGACTTTCTAAATCTACAGGAAAAGCCTGAAGATTTGAAAGCTACTCTTTACACAGTAGCTCAGATTCGACGAAGAGCAGTTTTCAGTTGTCAAATTTTACATTGGACTTTGACTGGTCCATTCTAAGACACTACCGTTGAGCTAGCTCTGTATATTTAATGTTCTTGTTCTGCTAGAACAAAAACTATTTGTTGTGGCTCTGAGCAAATCAAGAAGGGGGTGCAGTGATTGTAGTTTTGTGGCTGATCACCAATCTTTAAAAAGCTTAAGGTACCATTTTTTTTCTTCCAGAACTGTATCAGTCAGAGGTCACTTTTTTGAGAAGAAGTCCCTAAATGTAGAGAGGAAGTCACTAAATTAGCACAGTGAAGTGACTGTTGTTAGCTGTGGACGTGCAGATGTGACCTTTGCGGGGGTAGATAAGATCAGTTTCACAGATTAAGTATCACCCGATCATTCAAAATTAAGAAACTCGGGAGCGATCGGCTGGCCGATCAACCAGTGCACCTCTAAAAGCAAGAATAAAGTGCTTGATTACATGTTTGCTCCTTTATGTCAAACAAACCACTTCCAAGAAGCCATCAAGTCCATGTTTCCAAGAATTTAAGTTAAATTCTATGATCGAACAAATGTCACTTCGTGTTGCAGAGCCCGGAGGCGCGATGGCCGAGGGGGAACCGGCACCAGTCGTACCGGGAAACGCCCAGCCTCGGCCTCCTGGTCACCAACAGCAGGATGTGCCAGTGCCAGGACACTCCTAGGCCTCCCCTCCCCGTCACCCTGTCTGTTATGAGTGAGCGTATTGTGCGTTTTCTTTTCGTGAACCAATTTTTCTGTTTGGAAAACTAACATCCTGATTAACTAAAGGCAAAAACAGCCCAAAAGCATTACACGCCCCCTGAAGGAAGCCGATTCAGGGATCAGGTTTAGCGCCAGTGCCAACCGTCCCTTTGCTAGCCAAAACAGCTGAACCAGCCAGAGTTTTCCTTACGGACAATCGCTTCTTTTGTTTCGGGTATTTCAAACTTCCATCCCAACAAGGACTCTGTGTCCTCTGTGGGAAAATTCTCTGTAAATGAAGGGTTTTGTTTCAGGCACTGTGGTTTGCTGTGAGTGATATTATCTACAGCAAACATTACAAACGTGTTTTTGTTGTTAAGAGATAATCTTGAAGAAAAAAAAAAGAATGTCAGTAAAGAATTATTTTGGTTGAAGTTCACTTACGCACTTCCTGTTTTACACGTAGCATTTCTGTTTGGTAGCCATTGCGTCCTCTGGACCGGACAGTCAAAGAAAAGCTCATCTCTACATTGTACATTGAATTGAACTTTTCACAACTGTGACATTCCAGCGACAAATCTGTGATACCTGAAGTGGTTCTTTGTGTTTTAGTATGTCCGACACTGTTCCATAGAGTTCGTGTTGTGTTCATGATAATTTATTTATTCTCTAAATTCACTGGAAATGTCCTCCCTTCAAGAAGTTTGATAACATAAATGAAGAGAGTATGAGTTAATTCTCAGGGGACTTTAGATTGTTTTATTTAATCATGATTTTATGTTACTTAAACACTGCAGTAAAACAGAAAACTGGTAACTCTTTTTTTGTCTTCAATGATAAGTGTCCTGTGGAATGATGTCATGGTGTACATGGTTTGACTGTTACTAATTAAATGAATGACCTTGCAAGTGTAATGCTTGTGTCTTTGCATCATTTGCCTACGTGTTTCTTTAAAATGCATTCTTTATTTTCCTGGCCAACAACAACAGAAAAGGAACAATTTACATCAAATTCAATCTAAATCAGCTGTGAAGCCATTGTGGAATCTAAAGGGTCACGTGACTTAATCATAGCTCTTAAATTTGGTGTTGGCAGGACTATTTAATCTCTATCTCATATATTAAGTATATTTTATACTATGTTTTGTTTTTTTTCATTGGGGGACTTTTCTGTCAGACAAAAGTTTGAGTCGCACTCAGACATCTTCATTGCGACTGTGACTCGAGACTGTTGAGGCTACCGCTAACTAGCTGCTGTGATGCCCTGGCTAGCTGGCTAGCTTTTTAGCGTCTCATCATATCATGGCATGTGTAAGTAGTATTTGTTTATTGCCAGTTGGCTGGACGAAATTATACATGTCTGTAGATATATATATATATATATATATATATATATATATATATATATATATATATATATATCTTAAATTCCATTCCTAATTATTTTAAAACGTCTCAACTGAGTTGGTGAAACCTGTAGAAACCATCTCTGTTTCTCTGATAGACCTGAGTGAAGTTGCCCCCCCCCACCTTCTTATTTCCGTTTGTTCTGCTTTGGCTTTGAAGATATTAATGAAAGGTTAAAGGTCAAAAGGTCAACCAGCTGCCCCACTTCAAATGATGGCGGCACAAACGAAAAGTTTTGCTGCACAAATGCAGCACAAACGTTTGACACCAATTTTGTCTGATTTGAAGAAGGTGGGGGGCCGACTTCACTCGGGTAATGGACAGGTTTGCCATTTGTGCAATGTTTGAGCAGAGTGATAAGCGTCTTTTCTTCAGTTCTTTCCGTATGACTCGCTGAAGCGCTGTAAAAGGTAGTCTCCTCCAGTGATGGGAGGATATTTGTTTGATCCGTCGCAGCAGGTGATTAGGGCCTTGTTGTCCGGCTGGACGAAGTAAGCCAAAGACTGGCGAGTGCTGGAGTCTCCGACAGAGGGCAGCAAAACCCGGTGACGCTGAAAAGGCAGAAAGCAATATTGCAAACTACTTTGACTCAAAGCGTTGCATATTGTCCCGTAGCTCCGTTGCTCTAATAAAATTACAAATACAACAATAAACATTGCACCCCACAGTACAAAGTATAACTGAATGAAACAAGAGCTCTAAAAAGCCTTAGATTTGATCACATTCTTCAGTTTGAGTTTCTGCCACAGTAATAAAAAGTCTTCCTCTAAGGTTTCTTGCGTACATTTGCAAGCTGTGCTTCTATATGTGCTAGCATTAAAGCTAAATCTAATAATGATAAAGACTTTATTTCAGAAATGTACCAGTTTTTTGCCAAGTGGTTCAAAATTGTCAAGTTAAAAGTAGTCATGGGTCACAAAATGTACTTTTCATTTTCACTTAATGCTAAATTCTAAAAAAAAGAAAAAGAAAAAATTATGTGTAGTAATAATCATTACAGATTTGAAAAATGCTCTTGCATGTATATTCTCAGTAATTAAAACAGGAAGTGGGTCTGTTTTGAATATATTCCTTTATTTTGAAAAATGACTGGATATTTGTGGTCTTATTTACTGTAAGATTTAATTCAAAGCAAGACAGATCATTAATGAAGGATATATATATTTATTATAATCTGTCAGCAAGTCTTTTAAAAGGCCTAACGTCAGAGAAAATTTTACACCAATTTTCTTTTTTTAAAGTGTCCTTGCTGCATTGACCGCCTGGACTGGTGAACAAAATTTGTGGCATTCTCAAATTTTGACCCAGGAGCATCATCAAGTCCTCAAATGGGCCCCCGAGCCTCTCTTTAGACACCCTTGCTTTGATTATTATTTTTTTATTTACTTTACCCTCTGAAGAAGAAGAAAATATGTAAAATCTTTTTAATTTACCACAGAGAGTAGCTGATCACTCGTCCAGCGCTGCATCAGGTCAGCGACGTTGACCAGGACGGTTCCAGGGATACTAGGAGTCGAGATGAATTCACCTGCCCGCGTGCAAACCTGGAATAAGATGCATAACATGACTAAAAACAAATGAAATGCTTCAGTAAAATAAAAAATAAATGATCTAAAACCATTTCCATAAGTCAAAGGGAGATGTCAAGAAAGGAGCTACAACTTCTTTGGGGTAAAAATAGATACATTTCAATATTAATCCCTGGAATAACCTGCAGACCCTCAGAGCCCTGGAAAAGCAGAGTGATGCTTCCGTAGTCGGAATGTTCCCCACATCGCAGCTGACCTTCCTTCACCGTCTCACTCTTCAGTGGAGGGTAGTAGAGAGAACGCAGCGTTGTGCCGTTTTCATCGGCTGCAGGAGACACAGCAGCTCTAAATGCATGTCAGCTCAGACGATTCATACATAAAACAGCGTTTCAGAGCCACTGTACGCAGAAAAAGAAGCAGGAGTAAAGTTCTGTCAAAAAGAAAAAATTCCAAGAAATCTTTAAGAAATTTCTGAGTTTGAATAGTTGAAGGTTTGCTAGAAAAATCTCAGAATTTTTTTACTTGATTGCCGAAATTTTAATAGACAGATGTTTTTAAATTTATGAGTTTCAAAAGTGGAAAATTTTTAAGTCTTGAAACTTCGAAAATTTCCAAATGTCCTCAAATTTTGTTTTAGATTAATCTCAAAATTTTTTGTATCAAATTTTTTGACTTTTCAAACTCATATATTTCTGAGCTTTTTCTTGAAAGTTTCTGAGATCAATCTCAAAATTTTTGACTTTTCTAGCAAATTTTCAGCTTTTCAATCTCAGAAATTTTCCAGAAGAACTTGGACATTTCTTAGTTTGAGGTCAAAAATGTTCCAACTTTTCAAACTGTTGAATATTTGAGATTTTTTTCTCAAAATAGAGATAAATCTCCAAATTTTTTTAGCTTTTTCTTGCAAATTTTCAGCTTTTTAATCTCAGAAGTGTCCAAGTTTTTCTAGAAAATTTCTGAGCTCAATTGCAAATCTTGAATTTTTGGTGGAAATTTAATCCTCTATTTTTTTTCTACATATAATGACCCTAATACGCCGTCGTATGTACATCCTGCTGAGCAAGTTTCATGATTTTTTACCAAGTGCACCATTCCTACCGACTATGTTGTCCACCAAAGCACTGAGAGACTGAAGAACCTACTTCCTATGAATTGATGCGCATTTAGGAATACGTCTGGGTCCAGACTCAGGCTCTGGGCCATCACCCTCAGCACCCGCAGACTCAGCTCTTTGCAGCGCTGGAAGAACGCTGTGTGGATCTCTCGGAAATCCCTCCCGGCGTCTGATGACGGCCATTTCTGCAGAACAGACAACAACTGACTAGCCTGACCAGAAGATTTTGCAATGACCCAAAATGCTGCATTTCCTAAAGTTTGCACCTGCAGTTTTACAGAGAAGCATGCTGGATAAAATATGAAGTGAGTCATTACTATGTCGGGGTGAAATGATGCCACGTTAAATGCCTCCTTTAGGTCTCCAGGCTGGCTGGGATTCAACCTGTAAAAGTATTAATCTGGATTAAAAATCAGTCTTGAACTTTTCCACGATTCCAACACAAATGTCTATGTATGTTTTAAAAAAAAATTATTTTATGTGATAGTCTTACACAATTAAAAATGTAAAAACTGTAGCATGCACACTGTCTTGACCAATGGCGTGCCTCAGAGCTCTACCCTTGGGCTTTTATTTTTAACTTCATTTTTTTTTTCTCCACACAAGTGTTCTCAAACAAAGCCGGATTTAAACAGAGATTAGTGGATTTTATGTGGCACTTCAGAGGTGGGATACAAAAGCAAGCCACACTTTTCAGATTTGTTTAAAAAATGTGAAACCCCTGTATTTCCCTCCCCTCTGCTTTTCGCACTACACCGTGCGCAACACGTCACATCAAATCACGAAAACGTGCACACAAAGTTTGGGATTCTGACAAAAGTTTTTTATTTTATTTATTTTTAATTCATATCAGTGTCTTTTTTGTCGCGTCTTCCTTATCTTGTATCTGGACGGCCTACCTCTCGGTTTCCATGGACACCCAGCCGTGGTTGGGGTTGTTTGGGAAGCTCTTCCTGCTGAATCGCTTCTTCAGCTCTTCTGGCTGCAGGAAGAACCTCCTGGATGACTCCATGGCGCGCTCCACCTGTTGAAGGCATGTCACATATGAAACGCATATCTCACTTTAGAGGATGCAGTCGGAGCAGGGTTCTCAGCTGGATTCACCTCCTCTTGCGAAATCCCAGAGTTTTTCAGAAAAACGAACCCAACTTGAGAAAACGCGGTTTTCAGCTCGTCGCTCAGAGCCTGCAGCTCCTCACCGCCGGGATCTTTCTCGCTGAGGTTGTAGACGCTGAAATCCACCACAGGAATGATCATCTTGGGAAGAGAAATTGAGTTAAAACTCTGAGAAGTCAGGAGGTAAAACTTGCAGAGTCGCAGCTCTTGGATGAATAAGAACCACGTGACGTTACTCAGCCAATAGGAGCAGGTCACACAACGTGCTCAAAGCTGGACTTGCTCTTTCAACCTTTGGATGCTGATCACAGGTGAAATCCAAAGGTTGACACCTGGCTGAACATTTCACCAAGTTGGGTTTGAACTCTCCCGGTTGTGACCTGGAGTTTATGTCGGACGGCAGCGTTTTTAGAAAATGTTTGACCCGAATAAAGAGTGGAGCATCTCCTTTGCAGGATGCGGGTTTATGAGCATTTATTACGTCGGGGTCATCAGCTGTATCCTCCAACGGTTTCCTCGCTTTATTCGAGATGCCTCGAAAATCTACGGAGCCTCTGCAGGGGCCCTGATGGCCGCCATTATCACTCTGGGAATCCCCCTGGGTGAGTGGGGATTCTCTCCTCTTCATTTATTGATCAAGTCAAGAAAAAATATGCAATCTCATAATTAATTACATAGTTCTGCGCGGATTTTATTCACCAAGATGAACTACTGAGATGAATCTCTAATGGCAACAAAAATATTTTTCAACTCAATTCATTTTCCAAACTATTACAAACCGTCTATTTCCTACTTTATGACATCTACCACATTCACTGTAAATGTTTAGAATGCATTTAGAAATCATTACCTAGTTGGAAAGCCAAAGGGGGAATATTTTTGGATTTTAAACTCCTTTTTGCCGTATTTATTGTGTTTTGCAGAAGATATTTTAGACTCAAAGGCTTCCTAGAATGGTAGCCTGAAGTTCAGTTAATCTCTGTTTAGTTACGTTTACTTATGAGGAGCCAATTGACAACATCTTGCAGCTTTTTGAATATAAACACATCCAGAGTCTCCGGTTTTCAAAAATGATTTACAAATAAAGCTGTGAAACGTGCAGAAGCTCCTTATGCAATAATAAGAGCTACAAGTCACTTTGGGGGGAATCTGTCTCTACCAGCTAATAGTTCATTCAGTGAGGTGTCATTTCTTTTTCTTTTTTAACCAAATAGAATATACAAGAATTTAGGATAAACTTATAGCAATATAACTAGCAGATATTACCATATAACACAAATGAGCTTTATGACAGATAATGTGATAAAGCTCTTTAGAGCCATCACAGCTCTTTATCTGTGATGATTATAGGCTGCTGGACTATAATCATCACTTCCCAACAAACTCAATAAATGTTTACATCCCTGATAGCATTTGCTCAATTTTTCTCAGTTTAAATAGAATTTCTGCTTTTATTTGCTGATCTTAAATTTTGTACCATTTTTGAAATGATCTGTTGTATGCTATTTTTGATAACTTTGCAGTATTTTATATTGTGATTTTGTCTTTTAATGTACAGTGTGTTACTCATAGTTTTGTTTTTCATATACATATATTTTTTTTACTTCTGTGTCAACCTACATGTCTTGACTTCCTGCCACTTTCCAGCTGTTACACCTGAATTTCCCAACCCTACGATGTTTCTCCTGTATTCTAAAGTTTGTGGCTGCTGCGTGACAAATTGCGCAGTGTCTGATTGCTTTACTTTGATGTGTGCGCAGATAAATGCTGCACTGATTTGATGCACATGGCCAAAGAGGCCAGGAAGCACAAACTGGGGCCCCTGCACCCGGCTTACAACCTACTGCAGCTGGTGCAGGAGTCGCTGCTGGAGAAGCTCCCAGAGGACGCTCACCTCCGAGTATCCGGGAAGCTCAGCTTGTCCCTGACCAGAGTCTCTGACGGGAGGAACCTGCTGGTGTCCCAGTTCGACAGCAGAGAGGAACTCATTCAGGTAAATATATGGATGATGCTGGTAGTGTAGGAATAGTTGGTTTTCATGAGTCAGAATTATATTAAAAATGTACATTAGGCATTTTGACGTGTGATGTAAGGTTTAGGTTAAAAAGTGGGAAACAAAACTACGACTCTTTTTGGGTTAAACTGTGTTTGAGCCGCTGAAATCTTGTTTTTTCCAGGCCCTCATATGCAGCTGCTTTGTGCCGCTCTACTGTGGTGTTGTCCCGCCCACTTACCGCGGAGTGGTGAGTGAACTAGCAAACCTCCACCTGCAACTCTTGACAAGTCACACTCCTGAAACATAAAGCTACTGTTACATCTTATTAGATTTGATTCATATTACATTATGAATGAGTCCTGGAAGCTGGGATCAAATTCGGCCCAAGGCAATGCGAGTTTAGAAGCTGCCTAGGTCCTCCGCACCACCAGGGGGCCCACCAAGAGCAACAAGCTTGCATGATTTTATATGTCTTTATATTTAAAATAACATTGGATAGTACACGCTAAATGCTACCACACATGAAAAAACAAATTTTCTATTGTTTTTATAGTTGGTGCACAAATAATGAACCTCTTCCTGCTGTTTTGGCTGCCACTTTGGGGAATATAAGACATCAAACTTGTGAATTTGTTTACTATAAATTTTGTGTTTATCAACTGATATTATTTAGCAAATAACTAAAATTCTGTTTCACATTTAAATACTACAATGCAACTCAAAATCCAAAATAATTTTTTTGCTTACTGCTTCTGTACAATAAAAATTAGTAGCTATAATAACACTGGTATGATGTAAGCTAATTACAAATGATGTTAATGATAGTAAGTATGCTACACGCATAGAGTAGCTTAGTATTTTCAGGTATGAGGGGGCCCGACAATGAAAAGCTGCTCGGGTCTCCAAAGATTCTTGGGCCGCCACTGTCTCGGATAGATGATTCAACTTGTGCATCTAATTCTAACCTTAAAAGATCAATAACATTTTTTGCCGTAGAATCATTCCACCCTGAAAAACACCAAGTGCAGAAATGTTGTCAAATGAACCAAACTGATTCTTTTAATGTCAGTGATACAGACTTTTATTGTAACAAATACAGCAGCTGCATTAAGTCCACTTACTGGTTGAGTTTTCATTCCTCTCAGTTTTATGTGGATGGTGCCGTTAGCGACAACCTGCCCCGCTGTCAGCTGGGAAGAACAATCACGATTTCTCCGTATGCTGGCGAGAGTGACCTCTGCCCCCGAGCGAGCACGCTCACCTTCCACGAGGTGCGCTTTAAAAATGTCAGCTTCCAGGTCAACTCGGAGAACCTGTACAGGGTCACCAGCACTTTCTTCCCCCCAGAGGCTGAGGTGAGATACAGCTCCTCCTTCCTAACGGAGGAAACCTTAGACTGAACTTTGACCGACATTTAAACAGAACAGTATACACCGTGTTCCAAATTATTATGCAAATTGGATTTAAGTGTCTAAAGATTAAATTTTTTGTTGTGCTATTAAATTTATAGATGGTATTGTGTGTCAGGGCTCTTTGAATCACTATAATTAATTTCAGAGAGCTGGTTGATTAGTCTGAGCTCAATTAAAGGAAATCTACTTAAGAAGGATGTTCCACATTATTAAGCAGGCCACAGGTTTCAGGCAATATGGGAAAGAGAAAGGATCTCTCTGCTGACAAAAATCATCAGATAGTGTAGTGCCGTATGACAAGGTATGAAAACATTTGATATTTAATGAAAACTGAAGCGTTATCGTACTGTGAAGAGATTTGTGGCTGATTCAGAACAAAGATGGGTTTGTAC
>CAEFZX010009683.1:0-13144 GCA_903066825.1 Alfaro cultratus | reverse complement strand
AAATTGACACCAATTCTGATAAGGACCAAATAGACTCGGCATAGTGTTGATTTAACTCTGCAGAATTTACTGTGTTGGCTGTTGAGAAACAATTGCTTCCTGGACTGTGTTGAGGTTTTAGATTTTACCCTAACATTCACCCGTGACGTATGTAATGCACCGGTTCGACGCTGAGAAGCTTACCGGATATTGCCTGTGCTGTAAACAACCGTCCTCCACTGCGAAGAGAGAAGTACCAATCTGAACAAGGTGACTGTTAATGTTTACATGGGCTGAACAGCTTTGTTCACTTCATTTGCTGCCATTGATAAAGATACAGGCAGACTACAATTCTAAAAGAGCACAGAAAATAAACATCATTGTTCACAACTTCTTCTTCTGTTCGCTGATTTACCCAGTAAAAATGTTCCGGACACAATCCAGCCCTGACTGTGGTGTAAGTGAGAATTGTTTTTCAAGAGGAATTGCGCAGGAAGGCAAAGGCCAGGCAAGCTCATCACTTTGATGTCCTGATACACAAAACTCAAGACTTGTAAAAATAGTTTTCTTACATTTTGCCCTGAATGTTAATGCTTTAATTTAATGACAAAAAAAATCAATAATATACTGTATGTGCTGCCAAACATTTACACTGTCTATTTGCCAGTTTAGAACAATTTGAATCATCTATCTTAGCAGTTACTGCTGTTAAAGTGGAGCTTGAGTGAAAATGCCAATTATCTGTCACTTACTGTGAACAAGAACTGCTTTGTATGGATCTCAGTATTTGATAAAAATGATGTCAGCCCAGTTAAATGACAACTGGGCTGTCATTGCAAACACTCAAAGTACTTTCCATTGCAACTTACATTTATCCATCCGCGTTCTCAAATCTTTACACATACTGTTGACACTGATGCACAATACAGTGTCTTTCCCAAGGACTCTTTGCCATACAGCATACAAGGGAGGAGACTGAACCAAACTTGCAAGCTTCCAATTATGACTACTTTCTCCTGTCACCAGTTTTAAAAATAATTTTTAATTCTATGAACAATGATTATACACAGTGAATATGCTGATTGTTTATGTGAGTGAAACGACTACTTTACCCAGCTTTCAGGGCGGTCTTAGAGGACCTACCAGGATGTTAAGACAAAAGAGTCCAATTGTTAAACTGTGGCAATCCACCCAATTTATCATTTGTCTGCTGGGGCTATGGTAGAGTAAAGCTAACTATTAGTGAGGCCAAGCTTTCAGTGTTTTGTTACTCGATTTGTTTTTGAACCAAAGCCTCCTCTACTTTCTCAGCTCCTCATCTACTTATATTGAAACGTCTCACTAAACGCCTAGAGAAATCAAACTGATAGTGAAGGAAGTTCTTCAGTAATGCAGCCACTTTTCTCACGAAGATCAGGATGGGAATGAGAGGAGCAGTGCTTCCACTCTTTTTTCCCAGAGTAGTTCTTACTTTTACAGGCCAAGTCCACTGCCAAGGGGAGTTCCAGGTGGTCTCCAGGCTGCCTTTGATCTCCCACTAACTAGGGTCCCTTGAACACATCAGTCAATGTAATCACTTGTGTTTCAGAGTGCTCAGGGGAAACAGTAGTGCTCCATTTCCCTTTCATAGCATGACCTCAACAGTGGCAGCCACAGTCTTGAGGTGACACAGACCTCTGTCCAAATAGGCTTCTCTGTTGTCCCTATCTAATTGACAGAACAGCAGATAAAACACAAGAGACAAGCGGTTTCAGTGAGCCACATGAAAAACTAAAGAGAGGGATGGTGCTGCCCACCTCCAGTGAACACTATTTCAATTGAAGTAAGGAAAATTTTGGCAGAGAAAACATTGGCACATAGCCTAACTAAAACTTGCCATGCAACATTTATTTTTAGCTGACCCTTTAGGTTTACATTGTTGGCAACAAACAGCTTTGTTAAGCCAAGGGCCATGTATGCATGGATGCACCTATTTGTGTTGATTTCATCCTCTGCAGTGAGAGGGATTTTGATTAGTCAATCAACACAGAAAAACTTAGTTGTAACCCCCCAAGAAGGTGAAAGGTGTTTGAGATTGAGAATGTAACAGCAGTATATTATGCAGAAATGGAGCAAGATTAAGTTTTAGATTTGGAACAATTACACTTCATTATTGCAATTATCAAGAATTAGTACTTATTTACTAATGCTTGTAGTAAACAAGTACTGACATCACAGCACCCTCTGTGCTTTATTTTAACCTTTTCATGCACATCATATTTTTTGAGTCTAGGTTCATTCTGCACAGTGTGTTCTGTAAAACAGTAGCAGGGGCATTGTAAAGCTACTGTCTTCCTACAGACATCTGTTTGACTAAGATTAACCCTATGCTATGTTTTAAGTTGCAATTATTCTCCTCAGATGAAACATTGACTTTTGAAAAGAATTAACAGCCTTGCTAAAAGAACAACAGGTATGATCTTAGATTTGAGAAATTACAACTAACATATAGGTACATTATTTTATGATAAACATCAACTAATCAGCACATGATATTCTGATCTCTCCACATTCTCAAACTATAATGGTACATCCCACCTTGAAAATAGTCAATTCCTCCTTGAGCGGTTTTAAAATCATAGAAATATTGAATTCAGGTATATTTTAATGTTGCAACTGTGAGACTAGAAGATTTCTGATTGACACCTGGCTTATTGTTCCATTGAACATTCTGTAATTACTTGGATTCCTGACCTTTAAGTGCAATTCCATTATATGTCCATATTTAGCTTCGATGTCCCTTTCCCAGACACATTTACTGGAAACAATGAGATATAAACCTGCTCCTGACTAAACCATGTGTAATTGGTTTTCCATTGTAGCTCCTTTTAACATCTTTCTAATAAAATTTCTTCAAACAGTGGTTACTTAGACTTTTCATTACTCTGCGCCAGTGAAAGTTTCCATCTGTTTAAAAGAGATGCAAACCTTAGTAGTGAAAAAAAACGACTATGCGAGAATATTTTTGTCATTCTTTAAGGAAGAGAATCCAGTTTTTCCATGGACCTCATCAAGTGACTAGCTTCACCTGAAGGTCTGGCACAGAGACTACTTTTTTATTTTATTCACAGCAGAGATGATTTAGAGTTAAACATAAACTTTGATATACTTTTGTCTTGTAATATTTATTGTTTTTCAGAGCTTCCTGAGAATATCAATAAACAGTAAGTAGGTCGGCTTTTCACTAAAAGTTACCAGAAAGCCAGATTCACTGAGGATGCCTGCTCAGAACAGTGAGAGATCCATTTTCACCATATTGCGGCTTATCTCTACCAAAAACGCTGGTTTACATGCCACAGATTAGCACTCATAAACACCATTCATTAGAGCACTCCTCCCTCAGGTCGCTGCCAACAGATTATGCATGATTAATGTGGTGTGAAACGTGTGGCCATGACAAGCTGTGAACAAAACAAGTGAACGATTTAGGCTTGGTAAAAATAAACAGAGGATATTACGCATTAGTGAAGCATATTTTGTTCAAAAGCAACAAATTCCATCATTTCATCTCTGGCTCGGTTTTCTAATAGTGTCATTTATCTGTTCTGCCTTGGCTCTCTCTTATATTATTATTAATTTATTTGCCATGTAAATTTTCCAAAACTGACAAAAGCATATCTGTGTCTAAATGAAGTGTGGCTATTTTGTGATGACAAGATCCCCCTTAAAAAGAGTGCTTTGGTTTTAGGAGTCAAAGCTTTGGCATTAAGCTGTTCATATTTAATAATGTCATTTCTCTGTGTGTTTAGGTTTTATACAAAACTAATATTTAGAAAGTTTCACTGCTTTTAAAAATGGTAGGAACCACAGTTTTTAGATTGAGTCTAACCACAGACATCATTTTTTAAAAGTTAAGCAGGGTGGTTTGTTGCATCACACAACTTTTCACCACTGACTGAAAACAAATTAACTTAAGAGAGGGCCAGACTAGAATGGCTCCATGATGTTGAGTAAAGTCAGGTTCACATGGTTCAATCAATGATCGATTGATTGAATCATGAGACAAAATCTTTCATCATGAAAGAACTGTTAGAAAATCTCTGGTCATGACCAACATCAGTAAGTGTGAGAAAGTTTCTGGGAAAATGTTAAAATGTTGCACAATGACTTATGCTGTCATACTGCTTCCTTGTCACTACACTTAGTGTTAAAAGATTTGTCATTAAGGTAAATGACGATGGCAGGCATGATTTATGGTCGCCATTTCTGTCCATATCCAAGGCAACGCATGTGGACTGGTCCTATGGTGTTAAGTTTTCCCTGTGGGGTCAGTCTTTGTGGTTAGAAATGCATTAGAGTTGCACTTCCCCATTAGACTCTTCTTCTGCTGAATACAGGCAGATTGTAATTGCAGTTCCATCCACTGAGCTACAATAGTTCAGCTGAGCCTCAAGCGCATGTAAAGACAAAGATGGAGAATTTAAATGAGATAACATGAATGACATATTAGCCTGGGGTTAATGCAAAAGGACCTTCGAGAATAACAAATCATGGTTAATTTGTTAATCTAAAAATTTAAGTAGAAAAAAGGAAGTTGTTGAAAATGAAATCTACAGTGCTATTTTTTAAACTGCAATTCATAACATTGAACAGAGAAATATAATATATTCTTTTATTAGTATGTAAACCCCTTAATTAAATGTTGCTCACTTAGTCCTTATTTGTTTTCACGAATAACAAGCAAAACCGCAAGAAAGGATTTATTTGAATGGATTTAGATGAGCTCCAGTTGAGTTCCTTTGCAGCAAGCCGTTCAATATCAGCTATTTCTATTGTGAAAAGTGCAATCACATCTGCAGTCATCTGTGCAGAAGCAGCAGCAAAGGCATTAAATTAAAAAAGCTGAACTAACTGATAAAGGAGGCTAGCACAAGCCTGGTAAAAACCAGCCCTTTAAACTACACGTTACTTCATGTAGAGGTATTATCAGTTATTGAGAAATGTTTGCCTCCTTGGAATTACATCCCAGTACTCCAGCTAATATTACCAATACCACTTATTACTGTTGTCTTAAAATATTGTCATTTGATAATTTGGTGATTTGGCTTAATTTGACTTTTCATTTTGATTATAATTATGATAAAAGACAAAGATGACAAAGAATTTGTTTAAATAATAATAATAATAAAATTCTCTTTTTTACTTTCTACTACACATTATTGTTTACTAAGGCAAGTCTGCGACTGCGATTTGCATGTGACCTAAATAGGAATATGGTCTTCCCTTCAATAGTTATACCATAAAAGAACTATTACAATCAGCCATATTCATATCCTGGGTTTGAGGTATATTTACTTAAGTGTAACGTGTGGAATCCAATCGGGACTGCATTACATTTGGGTTTAGAGATTATTTCCACCCTGTTGAGTATTAAATGAGTGAAACTGCTCTTTGAGGATGCTCTTGAGCCTTTTTGTTTCATCTCCTCTTTAAATGTTTCTGAAAATGCTTTTTAAATTTCTTAAGTGCTTCTTAAATACTCTGAAAAACACCTTGACTTGGGAATGTTTAGCTGACCAAGGAAATTTATCTGCCAGTATAGAATAAAAGAAATAGGCTCTTCCTCACCATTGTGTACTGCCACTAGATCAGGCTGTCACCAAGGAAGTTTTTTTTTTCCCTGATATTTTTGTGTACCCTAAGGAGCTAGCATATATAAGAATATAGGTCAGTGTTGAATAAATTAGTTTGGCATATAAGTGTTGTTTTAAAAGCACATGTATTCAAACTTCTCTTTGGACTTTGGTGCAGCCAGTTTTCTGCAGTACCTCAGGTCTAACTAAAGAGCAGCTCATGACACAGCTATGGTTAGTAGCCCTCCTTCGAGCCATGAAACACTCTAAGAAGAACATTATCAACAGTGAGGCTATAAACAGGAGCACCCTTTAGGCCTTCATCAATTTCTCTGTTTGTGTTTAGTCAAGGCCATGGGCGTCTGCGCTCCATCATTTAGCTCCTGTGTTCTAACTTTGACTTAGCGTTTCTGCTCTCGAGTAAGCCACACTGACATATTATTCACAAATGCACAAGTTCATGTGGAAGCTTTAATGCTTTATCGTTGAGCTGTGAAGCAGCATTTATCATACTTAATCTACTTTTACTGATTTCTGTCTCGTTGAATCCCTAAATAACTTTAACCACTAAAAATCTTCATCTGGTATTTCTCATGGAGAAAATTAGTTTGTAATTTCTGCCAAAGCATATTAAATTCTTGCTGTGAGGAAATAATGACCTGATTGTATTGTTTAACGTGAAACTGTGTTCTTTTTGGGTGCTTTAGTTTTACTACCAAACAGCAAATTGGCTTCTGTTGTAAGATGTTTTTCTTCTGGTTTTCCTAAAGTTCTATTCACAATTTTCAGTACTTCTCACATCTCCTTATTCTAAATAAAAGTATAATGAGTTTGCTTGCTGAGAAATTTATTTTGAAAAACTAAATGTTCAACTGTAACAGACTTGGAAAAAGTTGCTGCAAATCTGTACTCTGATTTAGAGTTGATGAATTGTCAAATATCTCTTCATTGGTATCTTCATTGGTCTTATTTCAAACTAGTATATTTTCACAGTAAAAATTTAATCCCTCACTAAATTCAAAGGAATTCTTCAGTCATAATCTTAGGTTATCAATTTGTAAAAAAGCAGATATACATTTTGGTTACAAGCTGTAACAACTGGTGAACTTTTTGTTTGCCAGCTGGAAAGAAGGATCAGCTGATGGCTCCATCTCGACAAAAAACTCCAGAAGAAAACAAATTCTGAAAACTACATTTCTGTGCAGATCACTATTTTATGCGCTTGAAAACTTCTGGTTCAATTCATTCACAATGGTTTGCATTTTAAAGCAAATCTTTTAACACACTGCTTCATTGTATGACATCATGGACAAATCAAATGAAACGAGCCAAGAACTCAGGAACTGAATTATGGACCTTCACTAGTCTGATTCTTTTTTGCATATATTTTTCAGATGCCTGAAGATGAAACATTAATTTGTTCAAACAATAAAATTTAAATATGAACACCATGGGAATGTCCAAATATGATGATGTGCAGGAGTTGGTTCTATTCTGTTTCCTAGATATTTTGGTGCAAAATGTGAGTATTAACTGAAGAACAAAAGAAAAATATCTTCCATGTCATCCTGAATTTATCAATTCTGGATGAATTGAGAGTGTCAATATCAATAATGAAGCCAATCATTTACTGGCTTTTCATAAAGGCCACTCAGAAAGGAAGAAGCCATTCATTGAAAAACTACATAATATTTTGGAAAAGCACACAAGCGCCAGTTCTTTGTGGAGGAAAGGGCCACAGATAAAGTAATCTCCTGTCAAGAGCTTGTGGAAGGAGTTTAAATGTATTAAATTGTCATGTTTATAAGCTTTAATTATTTTTGGCCAAACAAAGCAATTTATTTATGCTGCACCCTGATAACTTACCTACTTTTCAAATCACAGTGTGTTGTTTAACTGGAGTTTTGTTCAAACTATAATCACCTGGATTATTTTCAAGGAACAAGTTTGTTTGTTTCAATTCTTTAAATTTTCAAGCAAAAAAATGAATTTTGTTGATTAAAACTTTTAACTTTTGAATTTGTCAAAAGTAAACACTTCGATAGCAGCTTTTATTCTGACTTTTGTTAAATTGAGACTAATAATGCCACAAAATCCTAGACAATTAGCTAAATAATATTACAATAAGGTTAACTTCCTTGATTCCAGACTGAATTTTATTCTAATCACAATAATAAAATACATTAATAAATAATACTAATAAGTAATAAATAAAATCCCTCTCCAATCTAAAATCTAAATTTCTTTCACCCTTTAAACCAGCATGAAATGTCACGTAAAATGCTCTGACATAAATGGTATTGCGCCCTCTTCTGGATTAAAAATAATACAGCCTAATCCTGCTAATATAAGAAGTCTAAAAAGCAAATACGCATCCTAATAATTTATTATTGATTAAATACAACAGTACATATTTTTAATATTGTTAATAAGCGTTTGCAACCGTTCCTTTTTAATTTACAGTTTTCTGATTGGCTGGTTCCACCGCTTCCTCTTGTCATGACGTCCTTCCTGCTTCACCAGGGGGACACGTGCAAGTTGTAACATCTCTGAGCCGAGGGGGGAAGGCTTCAAACTTAAGCTTTTATACTGTCCCGATAGGTGTACAGTTTTGATTTTCTTGTGAAAGGCTTTACCGAATAAGCAGTCAAAATGGTGAAGCCTCAGTTTAAGGGGAAGAACTCGATAAACCCTTCTTCATCCAGCACGAACCCCGGTAAGCTAGACAGTTTATTTACATCTGTAGCTAACTGCAGCTAATAGCTTTAGCGTGCTCTTCTACTCACTGTATCCTGGATATAAATGCTGCTGATTACTTCTTAAAGTAAAAATTTAACCCAAAATTTCGCTATGATAGTTTAACATTTCACCTCGCAGCCTTTTGGTTGTTTCATTGAAGTAATTTATTCCAAGTTGCAACCTCGCAGTTTCTCCCATTAGATTCACATGTACAGAGCAACAACATATAACTTATGCAGATTTATTTGCAGTTATTCATCAAACATTCCCTTCGCAATGCCCAAGAATTTACATTAAGATATAGTTTATTAAGGTTCTTAATTATAAAGTTGGAAAGAATGGATACAAGCAGTTGCGATGTTATTTTTATTGCGATGGCGTTATTTTTATTTTATCTTATGTTTTTATTTATTTATTTAAATGTATTACATTTATTGTCTATGCTTTTTGTATATGTAAAGCTTTAATCTTCATAACAAAACTGTCTTGACCATTGGTTCCCCAGATCGAGCCAAAGGTGCAGGGGGAAACAACATGAGGGACAGAGCCACCATTAAGCGTCTGAATATGTACAGACAAAAACAAAGATGGTAATGAATGATAACATATTCTATGTTTGTAACAGGGTTGTTTGTAGCTTTCAGCTGAAATATAAACATGAGTTCTATATTAACACTGATGGGTTGGTTCTGTCTACAGTAACAACCGAGGGAAAGTTATCAAACCTTTACAGTACCAGTCTACAGTAGCACCAGGAACAGTTGCCAGAGTTGAACCCAACATCAAATGGTTTAGTGAGTATGTTTTCTTTCTATTGCTGTTAATAATGGAGAGATTATTATTTGTTCTGGCATCGTTTTATTCTGAATATCATTTATTTGTATTTGTGATTGATATTAGACTCAGAATGTATTTGCATCTTACATTTAGAATTTTCTCTCTGCTTATATAATTTTAGTTTTACTAAAAATATATGTGTATATATATATATATTCAAGTAATATTTCAGTTGAGATATACTTGACTAACATCATTAATGCAATACATGTGGTTGCAAGTAAATATGCACCTATGTTTTCAGGTATAGATAAGATTTACTTTCTTTCCTTTATGGAACATTAATGAGATGATGATGATAATAATGGGGAGAGTTCCTGTCAAATGTGTAGTGGTTGCAAAGTTATAGGCAATGTTTTAATTTCTGACAGGAATAAATTTTATATGTTTGGTTGCTTTAGATAAAGTTGTATTTAAATATCTCTGTAAATGTGATTAATTGCAAAATATTTGAACCAACTGAGCCTTAACTCATGTTTGGGTCTTATGTGTTTCAGCAAACACTCGAGTGATAAAGCAGTCAGCCCTTCAGAAGTTTCAAGAAGAGATGGGAGCAGTACAGAAGGATCCATACCGTGTGGTGATGAGGCAAAGCAAACTGCCCATGTCTCTTTTGCACGACAGAGCCAAAGCTCATGTGAGTAAAGTTGCATAGCCATAACACAAAATCCAAATAACACCAAGTTGTTTTAGTTGTTGTAACATTTAGTATAATCTCTTATGAAAAATAGGCGTCTTTTATAATCCACTAAAGATACCTTTACATCATCTTAAGAAAGTATTCATACCCCTGGAACTTTTTCACATTAGAACCACAAATATTGTTGCTTTTCGCTGGGGTTTTGGGATGAACACAGAGTCACACTTCATTTTCAAAGTGAAAAAAAAGATGCACACTTTTCAATTGTTTTATGTTTTCCAAAAGAGTAATAAGAAAAGTGCATCATGTATTCATTAAGGACAACAGATGAAAAATAGGCTTTTGGCATTTAAAGAAGTGTTAATGTGCCTTGTTCCTGCCAAATAAATTAATTTAAATAATAATAATAATCAGCCCACCTGCCTATAATATTTCTATCAGCTTTGCTCATTACTCTTTACAAAAACCTCAAGGTTTGATTTAAACCATTTAAACCACTGTAGCTCTGGCTTCATTCTCCACCCCAATCTTTGCAGCCCGTAAAGAGTTTTATTAAGAGCGTTGTCCTTTACTTAGCTCTATTTGCACATTTAAAACCAGAATCAGAGTGTTATAAAACATCCTGAAACAGCTAAAGAAACACTTAGTAAAAATAGTACAATGAGAAAAGAAGTTCAAACTTGATTTTGAACAGCACCAAACCGCCAGCAATATTGTGTTATAAACTAGCTAACCATGTTTTAAATTTCTCTACAAATTTATGATGTGTTTCTTGGTCTTCCACTTTGGAATTATGGACTACTTTGTGTTGCCTATCATGACTCTAATGTGATTAAAATGTGAAAATCTTATAAGCGTATAAATGCTGTGTCAAGGTGCTGTATGGATTTTTTTCTTTCAAATGCTGGCTTTTCCTGGAAGTTGTTGTGTTTCCATTTTTATATAAAGTCCAATATTTGTTTGCTTGGATTAACTAACTTGTTCCAAAAAAAAAGTCATGAATTAAAGGATCTTTGTGATTTCTTTTTAAGGGTCTTTGTTTGGGATCTTGGCATGAGTATTTTCTGACGACCTCTGTAACCCTATCCTTCTAAAGAAATGTTGCAATAGAGGCATGGCTTTTGTTTCAGGATCACTGGAAGATTTAATTAGCACTGGCATGGTCTCAGGGTGTTTTGTTGGCTTTTTTGTTACATATTTGGGTGTTCTGTTTATTATATACTTTTGTTCTGTGTTGTCTTAAAGCCTTGGAGGGCTGTATTGAAAATGTGTTTAAATTCTGGGAAAAGGGAGAAAATATCTTTCACCAACAGCAAAACTTTTCCTTTTTCGTGTCTTATCAGATATCTACTTTTTATTTTACAGCTATATGCCATGCATTTTGTTCAATGTACAATACAACTATAAATACACAGCCATGCTCTTTGTATAAAGCATTTGTTATACACCGAAGGGGTTGTAAGTGTTTAAGGACAAATATCATGTATGCACACTACTATGTTTTGAAAAGCAAGATTGTGAGTCTTAAGTTCAGAACAATCAGTGGTCTTAATGTGTCTTTATTCCTGTAGAACTCTAAGGTGCACATTCTAGACACTGAGGGATTTGAGACCACATTTGGACCTAAGGCTCAGAGGAAGCGGCCCAATCTCCTGGTTGGAGATGTGAAGGATCTTGTAGAGAGAGCAGAGGCTTCAGCGTTGAACTACAGCGCCGACAAAGACACAAACCTGGTAACCGAGGACACAGGTGTCCGGTAGGATTTTTACTTATTCTAATCACAAAATAGGACTTTTTAAAGTCTATGTATAGTTACATTTAAAGATAGTGACAGACTTTTGCAACAGGGAAGAAGTACGTGAGGAGATTTTCAAAAAGGGTCAATCGAAGAGGATCTGGGGAGAACTCTACAAGGTAACACTCCTGTATACTTGATTATTGAGTCCCAGTATAAAAATATTGACAAGTATTTTAAAGAAACAATAAAAAAAACCTCCCTCCCCAAAAAAAGTGGTTACTATGTAAATGTCTTTTCACCATCTTGGACATTTCATGTAGCTTTTCTGTTTTCCCATGCCCATGTACTGTTTTGTCTCCAAGTGTTTTGTCTTGTCTCATAAGCCGTCTGATATAAACCTCAGGGTTTATATCCTCATAGTCTGAGGTCATTAAAACGGGATGGCAAGCTGTTTGTGTTTCACAGTCAGTGGTCTAGAGTTAATTGGATTCATTCTGGAGTCGTGTTTTAAAGGTGATCGACTCTTCTGATGTCATAATCCAAGTTCTGGACGCCCGTGATCCAATGGGAACCCGCTCCAAAAGCATTGAGACATATCTGAAAAAAGAGAAACCTTGGAAGCATCTCATCTTTGTTTTAAACAAATGTGATCTTATCCCTACCTGGGTCACGGTGAGATGTTAAGAGCATTTTCACTTTGTTTTCTGTGTTGCTTTAACAGCTATAGTCTTTAGTAATTTGTCTTCTTGGCTGCCTTTTTCCCCACATATCAGAAACGGTGGGTTGCCGTTCTGTCCCAAGAGTATCCAACTCTGGCTTTCCATGCCAGCCTGACGAACTCATTTGGTAAAGGTTCTCTCATCCAGCTCCTCAGGCAGTTTGGGAAGGTAAGCTAGTGCTTCCAAATGGAAATCTACTTGACTTTTCTTTTGATGCATAAAGCTCAAATAAAAGTGTAAAATGAAGCTAAAATCTGCTTTTAATTCAACAACTGGTCTGAATAATTAGTCACGGCAATACAACTAAATAACTGTAGTGAATACAATTATTTAAACTTAATATACTATTAAGTTTAAGAATAATAATCTTGATTGTTACAATCCAGATTCAAACAATACTTTATTTAAAATTTGTCTTTTAAAACATTAATTATTTCAGATGCCTTCAGGTTTTTAAGATGACTGTTCAACAAGGGAGGGCTTTATTTTAGCAAACATTGCCTCAGAGAGGGTGGTTTGTTGCAGTAGTTGTATCCAAATGCCCAGTTTCGAATACTGGGCATTCGGATACAAGTACATCTGATAACAACATGCAGTCTCAAATACAACTTTTGTTGTTATTTGAGTGGTATACTAACAGAGTTTGGAGGTTTACTGCAAATTTCTCATTTAAGATCCAATTCTTCAAATTCAGTTTTATCCTCATTCTTGATTTTTATACGTTTGATCTTATGAGATTGTCACATTAGGTTAACTTTGTATAAGGATACCATCATTTCAGAATGTGTTTACAAAAAAATAAGAATGTCATATGAAATCTTATTGTGTTTATTCCAAATAGAAAAGCAGCAGTTATTCCTGTTGCTATGAATATAATATG
>CAEFZX010009680.1:0-22765 GCA_903066825.1 Alfaro cultratus | reverse complement strand
AGTGCTCACTATCAAACATTTAGACAGATTTGTGGACAACATTTGAAAGAAATGGTAATATTGTTTATCTGGAATGAATTTTAGATCTTTGAGTCCATCTCATGAAAAATGGAAGCAAAAACAAAAGTGTTGCGTTTATATTTTTGTTGAGTGTACATTATCAAATACATATTATTGTAAAAACAAATCACTTCATATTGTTATAAAAACATAGATATCGTTACAAGACAAAAACCCTCCTCCACTGAGGGGGCCCCGTAGTGGCCCTGCGACCCTAAGCGGCTGCTTAGTTTGCTTATGCCTTGGACTGGCCCTGGCAGGGATGCATCTAAAAGTTGTAGGATGATAGCTCTGGAGGATTGGCCTTGAACACCCCTGATATACAGTCAACGCACAGCTTCAGTTATTACATCTGGGAACTAGAGATCAGACCTGAAGTCTGGGTGGAGTAATGAACTCTGACCTGAAGCTTCCGAGCCACATGAAGACAGTTACATAAGAACATTTCCAGGATTAGAGAACTTATGTCTCAGAAAAATCTAGAGAAACTCATCCATGCATTTATCTCTAGTCATATTAATTACTGCAACAGTGTCTTTACAGGTCTGTCCCACAGTACGCTGCTGCTGGCGTTCTCACTGAAACCAGGAAGATTACATCACCCAGGTCTAAAGTCCTTCCACTGACTCATTGTAGCTCAGAGAATAAACTTTAAAATACTGTTACTAATTTATAAATCACTGAACAGCTCAGCACCACAACACATTAAAGAGTTGCTGTTGTTGTGTCAACCTTCCAGACCTCTCAGATCGTCTGGTTCTGATCTGCATCCCCAGAACCAGAACCAAAGATAGAGAAGCAGCATTCAGCTTCTATGCACCACAAAACTGGAGCAAACATCTAGAAAACTGTAAAACAGCTGAAACACTGAACACCTTTAAATATAGACTAAAACTCCTCCTGTTTAGAGTTGCTTTTGAAACATAATCATTAAACCATTAATCAACATTCTCATGTATAACGGTGGAACTTGACAAAATGTTTAAATTGCTGACTGTGTGTTCTATGACTTTCTACTTTGATCTGCCTTGTTGCTGAAATATGCTATAAAAATAAATTTGATTAACATGATCAAAGTGATCTTAGGACCATAACATGTTAAGACTGAGGTCAGGACACTTCCTGGTCTGCTTAGTGATGATATGATTTTTGATAACCTCTCTCTTTTTTTTTAACCCCTCCAGGGGGTCTTTTGTGGGCTCTAGTGTCCCTTATATGAAGGGAGGCTGACAGGAAAGGGGGAAGACATGCAGCAAATATCGTCGGGTCCGGGAGTCGAGCCCGCGACGGCTGTGTCGAGGGCTCAGGGCCTCCAGGCCTCCAAGCGTATCGCCACCACGGCACGCCGCATTGATAAACTCTCTTAAGACCAGAATTATATAAAGGTCACATGGAATAGTTTCGATATTTATTTCAAAACAATGTGTAATCAGTAAATGTTTTTTTAAAATATACTTTAAAAAGTAGTTATATTGAAGTATAACTATTGAGTAGAGCGTCTTTCTCTATTTAAAAAGCCAAGAAAACCCATATCTTGGCCCATAATAAGAGACGTAAAGCGTTGTTCCTCTGTTAAACACTTTACAGTCAACTGAATCTACAGTAAAATTAACTAAAAATGATTCCAATGCTGGTCCTGCTGCAGCTCTGAGTGTCAATGTGCGTTCTTGTGTACTTTTATTTTGGTGGGTCAGTACCGGATATGGGGAGGTGTGTGTGTGTGAGTCTTGGCTGTGTTGCACGGATCCAAAGTATCAGAGCAGAAACAGAAACAGCAGCAGGTCGCTTCGTTCCTGTGAGAGCCTGGCGGGTCCACGAACCTGGAACTGGGAGGAGAGATTGGACCGCAACTCATTCAGTCTAATTGTATTTCTTGTCTTTTCTTCTTTTTTTTGCGGCGGTTCCTTAATAGGACCAGGTGACATATAGGACCCTGAGGGGAAAGACTCCCAGAGTATCAGGACAGCTTTCAGTTTCCCCGCTCAGTGAACATGACTTCAACCACCTGCACCAGGTTCACTGATGAGTACCAACTGTACGAGGAGCTGGGAAAGTAAGTTCTGTTCATTATCTTGGTGGTACAGAACCGGGTTCTACCTATGGAAGCAGGACGCCTCGATAAATCTCGGTTTAGAGTCTCTTAAGGTGTTGGGGACGCTCTTAACTCGGCTTTATTCTAGTTCACGTAAACAGAGAAGGACTTTTGAATCTTACGTTTCTGTTCCGATTCTGGAACGTGAACGGGTTGAGCTGAAAATACGCGGCTCCTGACCTCCTGACCTGTGTGGAGCCACTCAGGTGTTTGAATCAGGACAGAACTGGAGCTGCTGTTTGCTCCAGGAGGGCGTGGTTCTCCAATCTCTGCCCTTTGCATCAGAAGCTCCTTTTGCCTGGGGTGAAACGTCACTTTCTAAAGAACTTCTTATTGTTTCGCTTTGTCTTCAGGATTGCGGTTCAGTAGGTTTGGAATTCACGATGAAAAATAATATATGAACAGCATGGATGGATGGAAGTTTGAAAGTTTAACTCACAAAGTGCACCTAAAAAACACTTTTGTATGTTATTTTATCCCACTGTCGCACTAACCTTGCCAGAACTGCCTCCCAAACTACGGCAGGCACGCAAGGCTAGAGACTTAATTCAGTTTAGAGAGGTCCAGAAATTATCTGAAATTATTATATTATTATACTGGGCTGCACAGTGGCGTTGCCTTGCAGCAAGAATGTCCTGGGTTCGATTCCCGGCCCGGGGTCTTTCTGCATGGGGTTTGCATGTTTGCCTTGTGCATGATGGGTTCTCTCCGGGTTCTCTGTCTTCCTCCCACAGTCCAAAAACATGACTGTCAGGTTAACTGGTCTTTCTAAACTCTCCCTAGGAGTTAGTGTGTGTGTTGTTTGTCCTGTCTGTCTCTATGTTGCCCTGCGATGGACTGGCCACTTGTCCTGGGTGACCCCATCTCTCGCCTGAAATGTTCGGTGGAGATAGGCACCCCGCAAGGGACAAAAATGTACAATAATATAATGGATATTATTATACTGTAAAATTTATGGGAAAATAGTAATAATGGAAGATGGCGGGACAAGGGATAAAATATGGTAGTTTACCGGCCAAAATGGGAGACAGTATGCAGACAACTGAACCGAAGACAACTTCCATCTTCACGAAATGTAAACAAAAATGGAGTGGCATCAGATTTTAGTGGTTGTAGCACGAAGCACTGGCGGTCCTGGTTTGTGTGGCACCTTGGCGAACCACCCTCCCGGCTCGCCTCTTAAACACCTAAGGCACTCCCCAACAAAGTTGTTGATGGGGGTTGGAGGGCGGGGGGCCCTGGGCACTTGCCCATGTCACCCATATTAGAAACCTCCACTGCCACAAAGCATTTCTCCTGCTAGTGCTAGACCCACATGTTTGTTTTGGTTATATTTGCCCAAAATACCTTGAGCTATAGTCCACTTGGTCTCTCTGGTAGGATAACTAGAGTGGCCTGTGGTAGGCTTGAGATTCACTGGTCCAAGTTAACCAGAGTTCACTTTAGGTTTGTAGGCGGAACAGAATTCGCTTTTTTGGTCAGAGTTGTAGATTTCTGCCCAGGTCCCTCTTGAAAATGAGATCTGGATCTCAATGGTTGAATAAAGGGAAAAAAAGAGAGTTTGACTACGCATTCACACCTCCTCAAACAAAAGTGGTGTTTGCCTCATTTTATGCAAACAAACTAGAGTTGGGTTAAAGTAGATAAAACACAGCTGGTGTGAATGCACCCCAATATTCTGGTGATTTTATGTTGTGCAGCCCTAATGCTGCTTCCAACTTTCTAAAACCTTATTTTCCGTGATTCATTGAACCCCTGGTATTCGCGGTGGTTAGAGACCATAGTTGCCCTCAAATAGCTAAAATCTATGGATACTTGAGACGCCCTTTGAAAACAATTATTTCTGCCTATTTTAATAAAATTCCAAATATATTGTAATATGCATTGATATGCACAGTGTTTTGGCTCTCCTACAGAAGCCAATATCCATGTTTGTTTTTATTAACTCTTTGCAGTACAGCCAATTGGCCAAACATGTATTGGCTGCTATAGAAATAGTGTTTCAAGTAGCATTGCAACTTTGTGTTTTATTTATCTGACATAAGCTATATGAAAATATCGTCGAAAAATCCACAAATACTGAACCGCAAGCAGGCGCAAGTCCACTGTATAATAGTAAGCAGTCCAAGCCTACTTCACATTATTCAGTTATTTGTCTAATTTCTTTGGGAATAATAAAGTATTATTCTTAATAAATATGTTTTGAAATAGATTGGAATAAAACTTGGCATCTCTGAATGAGGACCACCACGGCATAAGTAGATCTGAATGTTTCTGTTTTAGCCTGTTTTCTAGGTTTTTGTTACTCCCTTTTTTGCTCAACGTTTTTTAATTTGTGTCATGTGGTTGCTACTTTATTGTACTGATGTACTCTGATGGGTTAATATGATACACTATTAACCCATCAGCTATTGCAATCTTTCAGGAACTTGTTTCCATAGAATTCCAGAAAGACAAGGAAGTGCCTGAGTTTAGTGCATGCAGCAAATGTTTGATCACACAACCTCTGACAAGCAACTCTTTTTGTCCTGTAGGGGAGCTTTCTCTATTGTGAAGAGGTGTATGAAGATTTCAACAGGACATGAGTATGCTGCCAAAATCATCAACACCAAGAAGCTGTCTGCCCGGGGTAAGAAACTAGCATCTGAGGAGAAGTGGTCAGGCACCGCGTCTCAGTGGGAAGACGTTTTAGCAGCGTCACCCCTCAGAACAACTTCCTCTTTGCAGCCACAGGCTTTCTCACGCCTCTGCAGCCTCATCGTGTCTGTAGCAGCAGAAAGTCAATGCAGCTGCAGTCTAACCACAGCTGGAAATTCACTTTTCTTTTCCTTTTTTAAACTTCCCCTGCCTTCATCCATAGCAACAGGTCGAGCTTTGTGTGACTCATTCTTCAAATAGTGTCTGACTCACGGAGATGCCAGCGGTAGCGGCTGGCAGAACAGTGGAGTGGTTTGTTTCTCTTGAGATGAGCATCTGTTCACACAGTTTCCCTTTTATTATTTTGATAATTAGGTGTGCAATGTGGGCTGGCGCTCCCTGCTGTCTGAGCGTTGCACTGCTGACTGATCCTTGCTACAGACCCTCACACAGAGGAACTGGCTCAGTAGGCACATGTTGGCTTTTGTGTGCAGAGAGTCATGAAGGAGCAGGGGATTTCCTCCCACCATTAGCAGCTGCATGACGAAGAGCAAATTATTTGATTCATGTGGTTGGGCTGAGAAGGCTGAACCATCTCGTAATAAACTTGGAGGGGAAATCTGATCTGTGCTGGTTGCCATGGCTGTTTCCATCCATCTTGTTCTTCTATGGTTTGCTCGCTGAGCGGATGGTAGCTGATGGGGACAAGTTAGAGAAACTATGCAAGACCACCAGACCTGCTTTTGCAGTAATCTCGGGCGGTGTTAGAAACCTGTTTTGGGTCAGAACTGAGAACAGTTCATGTTCATTCTTTTCTGTAAAATGGATACAATACAATGACTAAAAGCTGATGTTTTACCTGCCGCACTTGCTGTGGACTTATTGTGGAGAAATGGAGAATCATGTAGCTTTTGTACAATGTTACAATGTTGTGCAATGTTAGATGTCAGAGCAAAAAGTGTGCAGGAACTTGTGGCTTTTAGGGTGCAGTCACACCAACCATGTTCGGTCTGTTTTAATCCAACTCCAGTTTGTTGGCCTGCTGTGAGGTGTGAATGCCTAATCAAACTATCAAGTGGACCACAGGGTTTCCCCCAGAAAACTTGCTAAGCCTGGTGGTTGGGGCGCCGAGGCGGTCCACCGTGTTTTTGCATTAAAAGATGTTAAGTAGACAGAAAAAGTAACAGGAAAACATTGCCAGTAAATGCTATTTAAACCCACAGCTAGTCTGAAAACAACAAATCAAAACATACAATTAAAATGAATATCAATTATTTGCTCTTCTGTTTAATCCAAATCAAGTCAGCGGCTCCATGAGGCCCCCCATTAAAGGGCCCCATAAAGGCTAATATTTTAACACAGACCACAGATACATAAATGTAACATTTGTTTATTGAGATTATCATTGCTGCTAAATTTGATTTAATGGTTTCAACATACATTAATTAAAAGATTAAATAGTTTAACATTTAAATGTAAGATTTCAAGGAGCTGGAAAGTTTACTTTGTACAACTTCAAGGAACAATATTCATAGTAAGATTGTTTTGTTTCCATAGCAACGATCTGACGCTGTGAGTTTAATCTTTGAGTTTGAGCTGTTTGTTCACAAATAAGTAAACTGCAATTATAATTTATTACTTTTTAGGTTGGCCAATTAAACTACCCCCCCTCTCCCAGATTAAATCTAACACAGAAGCTGATAGAGGTGTTGATGGTTTTAGCAACAAGAGGGCCCCCTAAGTCAAATTCTGCTCAAGGCCTCATACAGCCTTGGACCGGCCCTGCATGATGAGTCAAATCTCTCCCGGCTTTAAATGCATAAACTCATCTTTTAGGAATAAAGTTGCTCCGCCAGTCAAACGCTCAGAGCAATGGAGACACTTGCAATCTGGTTTAAATAAATAAAAAAATAAAAAATTTAAATTTAAATTTTTTCTAGTAACAAAAACAAGCAATGCTTGGCCTGACGGGGGGGCTAGTAAAGCATGGCAGGCCACCAGGCTTACAACACACTGGGGGAAGCTGTGGTTGTGTCTTCCATCACATCTGTGTTGCAGTGAGTTTGAAATGTTCCAATTATCCCATCTCTTAAGAGGATGAACAAAAGCTAAAAACCGGAGATGTTGCACTGCTTACTCAAATGATGGACTAAAGCAGTAACATCGTAATTAAAGTAATATGTTGTATTTAAATCAGCCTCAGGCTTCTGATGAACTAGTTCTGATTTCTGCTCCAGATGCGAACCAGGAGGACGTTGTGAGGCGCTGTGCCTTCAGACCCCAGCAAGTGAAGTGCCCATAACTTAAGTGGAGTTGTTTAATTTATTATAAGTTATTGGGGCCACAGTTAGTGGTGTTTGTCACCATGGAGAAAAAATTGTATGTGTTCATCTGCTTTATGTGTGATGGGATCTGGATTTGTGTGCAGCTTGCTGAATGTTAATTAAACAGCATAAAAATTAAATGCAACTGAATAGCCTATGTCAATATAAATTTTAATTTGATGGGTAAAAATGGAATACAACAGAGTCATTAATAAGAAGTCTAGCACGATCTCTGACTGTGATATGTAATTTTTTTTTTTCTTCCATATTGCCCAGCACTGCATGACCGAAGTCAATAACCCATGTGGATCATTTGTCCTGCAAAAAAAAAAAATCCCTGAAATCATTGGCAGTTTAAGTGAAATGCTATCCAGATGTTGTGACCGTGGATCTTGTGTTCAGCAGCAAGACAGGCCGGCAGGAAGGGAAAACTAGGCCAGTGGTTAACAGACAGTGATTCTTGGACTTAGTGGAGTGGAAATGATCACTTCACAAACCCAGACGGATGTGGAAAAGCTTGCTCAGGTTTTAGGGGCAGCCATTCTGTCGTTTCAACTTCTAGAAAATACCCGGGGCTCCAGCTGTACACGGTGCAATGCTCATTACCATGGAAACAAACAAAAAATGGAGAGCCAAATATAGTCTGTGGTGAAAGAATGAAGCTGAACTGTACTTTATTATTGCAGATTTTTGTACGTGTGGGGAGATCATTCATCTAAGGGGGACCAGATTCCATTCGCAGTGTTGAATGGGCCTTTTTGGTCAAAGTTTATCCTGGGTAATGTGCAGTATACTCACTGTACTGCACTGTTCACTCACAGAAAACAGCCACCCTTGCAATCAAAAGCTTGAAATAAGTTGTGTGTTGGAAGTCAGCCTGGCTGCTGCTGTCAGCAGCTCAATAAGACACTTACACATTACACTTCTAGGACCAGACATGAAGCAGGAGTCAAGATGGGTTATCTGGTATCATACAAGCATGAATTCAAAACAAAGCAGGGCTGTGAGCAGTTTGTACACAGAATTTGTCTTTAGACTGTATCTAAATCTCCTCCCTCTGCTCCTGCTGACACATATGGCCTATCATTTAATTCCTACTGAGCTAGACCTTGTGTGTTGCCTCCATGATAAAAGCAGAAAATATCTCGTTGGACCAATGCAAAGCAGCATGAAAAATAGAAATTAGGCAGCTGTGTAAAAGAACATGAGTCTGTCTAATTCATCTGTCTGCCTCATTTCCCACCAATCAGATGGTGAGAGTTATTATTCTTTCCCTTTAAAGAGTGCTTTGTGCTATTTGTATCTGATACAAAACTGTTGAACCAGCAGAACAGTGGAGAACAGAATGGGAGAGGTGGGTAATCCAAAGCCTGGATTACCCACCAGGTTCAAATGAGGAGTGCTGACTTTCTGGAGAACTTGAAACAAAACTCAAGACTGCCTTTTTTTCTATCTATGGAGCTTGGACGGAGTACAGATTACATGGCAACAACTGCTGCAAACTGGGACTTTTAAAACAAACTTTGCAGCTTTATATTACAAACAAATACCCACAATTTTCCATTAGGGCAGGAGAGTGGGATTTGGGTGTGTTCTATGTGTGCATTCATATTTGCATTTGGTTGTTGCATGTAAGGATCTATTGTTGATAGTGTTTATGACTTCTTCCTTAACTAAACTGATGGCTCACAGCCTAACCATCACAACCTTTAGATTATGTTGAGGTGTCTGCCTTCCATTTATGTTGGCACTGTGAATGTTTGCCTGTAAAACAGAGAGGAAGTTTAAGTTTAGACACAGGTCAACTTAAACCCATTTATTTGTTTATATTTTATGAAGAAGGAAGTTACGCTTGGTGTCTTCAGAGGTTTTTGTCGTTTCCATCAGTAGTTCTTAGTGCAAAGGGGGAGCAGACTGGGTTGGATCATTGGACTGGGTTCAGTGTGAAAGAGAACCATGTTGTTCCACAATAGAACGCAGTCCACTGGACTATCAGTTCTGAAAACTCCATAAGGAGTAGCTCTGGTTTTCTTTCTTTTTTTGTAACTTTTTTGATCATTCATGATCTGACATTGGTGAGAATTAGAATTTAGATCTTGATGCTAAAATGTAAGAACTTTGTTTTCACCATATCTATATCTGATTATTTAAAGAGAAGCATTTGCTCCTCAGAGTTGAATTTGCTCTGCTGGCATCATTACACTGGACACTCCTAGAACCAGATATCTGTGAAACAGCAGATTTTAGCACTTGACTTTCTTTGTACTTTGCTGTCACTTGGTACTTGTTTAGTGTTGTCCACCTTACAGTAATAAGCTGTTTCTTGCTTTTGCATTGCTGCCGTTTTAGAGCTCAGACATAGACAACTTGAGATGTCGCCGTCTCCCTGTGTCTGAATTCGATGTAAAGTGGAGTATTCTCTTTGGGCTTTCATCAACTAAATAGGCCAGCCACTTGAGGGACAGACTTCTTGCTTTAATTAGGGCCTCTCTGTCTAGCTACTGTAGTCTACTGACAGCATCTATCAGACGTGTTTTCTTCTGCTTTTAACAAAACCTCTTTTGGAACGAAGATGACAAGGTCAGTTCTATCCCTCAGAGGCTTTGGGATTCTTCACAAATGTCATTTTTCTCTTATTAATTTTGTTTTTCATGAAGTTGATTTTCACAGAAAAGTAGATTGAAAATGCATTGACATGTACAATAAAAAACAAGTGTGCTGTTGTATGCTTTAGACACCTTTCTTAATTTGAATATTGTACTCTTGCTTTGATGTTCCACGGTGAAAAGTGGGGAGATTTTTGTTATATCAATGTTTGCCCTTGAAGAGGGGGAATGACAATGGTGGCTCTATTGGCCCTTATTTAAAAGTAGTCTGACAGGAAAGAGGGCAAGGAGAGAGGGGAAGACATGTGGCAAGTGTCGCCAGGGCTGGGAATTGAACCCGCGACGGCCGCGTCAAGGACCATGGCCTCCATACGTGGGCTGTGCTAAACCCCTATGCCACCACAGCATGCCCAGTCTTTTCACCTTGTTGAAACCACATAGATTGCTTTGACTTTTTCTCGTTTTGTGTTGCTTTTTTATTTTGTTTTTAAGGTTCAGTATGGAACACAGGGACATTTTATTAACTATTTCAAATCATTTTCCACATTTTATTAAGGTTTTAGAGCTCCAATGCTGCACATTCTATCCCATATATCTCACCTTTGAACCTGTAATATGAAGCAGCTTTATAAATTGTATATTACTTCCTTTAAGAAAAATGATGAGCAAATTCTAGTCACAGTTCTGTTCAAAAATTCCTCCTGATTAACTTCAAGTGTAGATGGAGCTGACAGAGCATGTGTGACTAATAGAGGAAGTGAATTTCTGTTGCACACAAGTGTGCAACAGTTGAAAAATATTTGAATAGTGGGGGAGAAGGGTAAGAGGGATCAGATGTTTTAATACATAAACTGATGGTGGTAGGTGTGTTCTTTAACGGACATCTCACTCAAAACCTTGACATTTCTTCTCTACTGCAGTCCCCCCTACTTCTGATATTATCAGGACGAATTAGGCTACATTTATACAAGGTTGCTGTCTTGAAGCTTACTGTATTTTTGGATGTTGATTGGAGAAAAAGTTCTACGCTTAGACAGCACCTGCAAGATATCTTAAATCCGCTGTATTTGTCTGGCCAGGCCACTATGTGGCGCTGTGATTTTTTTCTTTTAGCATGCAGTCGAAATGCACATGCTCTATTGACCCTTAGCGTGTTCTAAATGCAAGGGCAGGTAACAACAAAAACAATGGTGGTTATTATTGTACCATGTGTGCTACTTAATCTGTTCATGGAACATGAGAACTTGGTACATTGGAGGTGGGTTTATACTATCTAAAGGAGTTGGAAGCTAAAAGTCAAAAGTACAATTTTTTTTTTTCTTTAACATTTTTTTTCTCCGAAGAGTTTTTGCGGCACTAGTGGCTCGCATTTTTCCACGACAGTAGGCTGACAGGAAGGGGGGAAGGAGAGGGGGAAGACATGCGGCAAAGGTCGCCGGGAGTCGAACCCGCGACGTCCGCGTCGAGGACTAAGGCCTCCAAACGTGGACGTGCTAAACCCCTGCGCCACCACAGCACGCCCCAAAAGTACAATTTGTTTTAACGACATGCTGAAATCACAACACCATTTGTCTGGCATGGCAATTTCTGCCTATTGATTGGTTCACAGTTCACTGAGTAGCGTGTATTGTCACCTTCCTAAAGTAATGACTTAATTTTTTGCCAAAAGTAATGAATTGTTTTGCCTAAATCATCTTTTGGCAAGAAAGTGGTTACTTTGGCCATTATATATTTTATGCTACTGGCCAATCACAACAATGACAGCTACCCAAATTCAGCAGAGGCTCAGGTAGGGGAGGCCTTTAGCAAAACAGCGCTGTAACTTCTGACTTTATTTTTTTATGTGGACGCTCTAGCTTGTTTCAGTTCCAATCGTAAATGTTTACATTCGTTTTTTTGCGGAGAGGTTATGAACCGTCAATATCTTACCAATAGGAAGCATTTCTCTGCCATTTCTCAGTGGACAGCCTTTCCTGTAGCTAAAGGGGCCAAAATCAAAGTGGATTGATGCCATCCCAAAATAACTCAAGTCTTAGCAGGTAGTGCAAAAGCTATTCTACAAACCCCCAAACCACCATCAAGTTTGCACTAGACTTGATTTACACAGAAGCTTATGGTTCTAAAAACGTTGCCATGTGAAACGCACTTGGACACAGATGCCAGCTGTCAGATTTTTCATAATTTGGAGGAATCAGCCGCTGAGGTTGGCTTCTGATTGCAGCTTCCAAATTTGGAAATGCCTAAAGGTCTGCATCCAAATGGTGTATTAACAAAATATAAAACTTGTCTTTTCCCTAACATTTAAAAGGGAAAACATTTTTTATTTTACAATTGTCATTTTACTAACTTGGTTTTAAAACAAAACAATGGCTTACTTTTCTTTTCCTTTCTCATTGGAAGCTACTGTACTTGGTATGCATATCATTGGGAATTTTATTTAAGAAAACAACCAAAAAAAACAACAAGCAAACCAAAAACTCCCACTCCCAACTTCTGCAAAGCACAGAACTGAAAGGACATAGTTATCTCATTGTTATTTTAATATTAGGTTTCCGTTATTGTGACTTACACTCTTTTATCCCATGTTGTGTTTGACACCAACCTCCCGATGGGACTAGAGACGGAACTGAACCACATGACTATAATCCCTTTTTTAATATGCCAATATTCATTTACATGTATTGTCACATGTTTTAAAAATTAACCAAACTACACATTTAGCTAGATATTCTAAACATTTGAACATCTAGCAGATTTAATGTTATGCTAAACTGCTGGTCCTTTATCAACTAGTTGGTCCTTTTCTGGTAAAATCCAGCCCCTTGTTCTAAGCTTTACTTTGTCCAGAGGATGTGGACACTTGGCCATTGAGAAACGATTGATTGCTGGGGGCGTGGACTCTGGGTAAAATCAGATCCAATTGTTTCAAAGTATAATAATCGCTAATGCTCAGCTGTGACATGTGTAATTCACCAGCTCATTGAGGCTCACCAGACATTCTGCCCTGGCAATGACATTCAAGATGCCAGCAACACCTCCACAAAATCATCGCAGCTATAATAATATTTGTCCCTCATTCCCAGAGAAGGCCACTGATGTAAGGCGTCATACATCAAATCAAACTCAAATTCTATTTTTAGAAATTGATACATTTTTTTTCTACTTAATATAAGTTTGACATAGTTTAAAAAGGTTTATTTTTCAATCGGATTTAACAAATGTGTGGTTTTTATCTTTGTAAAAATACACTTTTTGAAATCTTTTTAAAAATTTTGTCTGTAGTTGAGTCTTATTTGTTCTAACTGGGAGTGTATCTACTCCCAGTTATCTAATACTTTAAAAATGCACAACAGCAAAACCAATTCAACACTATAATAAGCCCCTCAGCCACAGTCTAGTGTGAGTCAGTATGAATTAGGTTTCAACACCATTAATTTGTCGCAATACATTTCTGCAAAGAAAAACAGTGGTGAATATGAAGCCATAAAAGGCAGTAAATGATTTCATTACTGGGTCATTGTGTCTCAACGCCTGTACACTTTCACTGTATTGCAGATACCACAGTTCTAACTTGTATTAAAAAATATATAGAATACAATAATAAGTCAAACATAAAATTTGTATTGGCCAGTGATAAACACAATGGATTTTCCTATTTATAACTAATCCAAAAATAAGAGACTTTAACTGTTCTTTCTAACTGCTTGAAAACTGTAAAATCAAATGCCACCATGCTATTGAAAATTATATAAAAAATTGATCAGATTAAATATTTATCCCATTTGATATAGAAATAGGCATTAGTTCTGCAAGAAAAAGGAAACGTCTGTTGATGAATTTCAGCTTCAACATTAACAGCCTCACATATTACAGTCTTCGTCTCATGAGATAAAATTTGTTACAGAGACTCAAGACTTTGATGTTTGCAACTCAAGTCACAGTTTCCTGTTAGTAGTGATAGTCTTATAGGTTGGAACCACATTTGGCTTCATATTGGTGACTACTTGGGCTATTAAGGTCACCTGAGGGGTGAGTTAGGGCTACAGAGTTGGACAGATGTGACCTGAAGCCTCTGTTTACTTTTGGTGTTTGATTCTGCTCTGTGTATTTTAGATCAGTGGTCCTCAACCTTTTTATCTTGGCGGACCGGTCAAGGCTTGGCAATTTTACTGCAGCCAGGAGGGGGAAGGGTTATGGCACAATTTTTAATTTTCTGCGCTGATTTTCCCCTTATAACGATCTTAGAGCGTTCCGAATTCTAAGATTGTCGCTTGCGATAATCATAACCGATCCTCCTAGTGTGACGTGTGTCACGACTGATCTGGTCCAATCGCAGCGTGTGGGGTTTTCTCTGACTGGGAGCGAGAACGCAACCTGTTCAGGTAGCCAATCAGAAAGCACGGTGACATAAGCATGGAGGGGAATCCCAAACAGTTGCCATGGCGCAACTGAGAGTCTGGTGGACATCGGAGGGAATATGTGGAAATGTTTATTACTATATATAAAGGTCATTTTTATATATGTTTAAAATATGTGGTTGTGGCAACCGAGAGTCTTGTTTAGTGCACAGTGCAGCAAATAGAGCGGCTGCTCCTCCGTCTTTTATCAAACTCCTTTTCTTTTTGTTACATCTTTTATCTCTTAAAATGAGTCCACAAACTATCACTACTGCTTCTACATCGTCATCTGTGTTTGATTATTCTAAATCCACATATGATTTATTGGGGTTTTACGGGATTTTCTTCTGGAATCAGGATGGATGATCGTGAGTGGAATCACCTCACACAACACGAACCGATCAAACCTGCTGGACTTTGATCGGCTTGTGTTGTGTGAGGTGATAGAGGTCTGGAAAATTGACTGACAATCCTTAAATCATGCCGTGTGAACCAGACCTAAAACTCTCAAGCTCTACTCCTCTCATCTCGTTTCGACCACTGCCCTAACACTCTCTGGCTCTGGTCACTATGGTAACGTTTACATATCCCTTCAAAATAAGATACAGATGCGCCACAAAAATGAACATTTTACTTTTGTGAAAATTTTAACTCACAATAACGACTAATGGGATCGCTAAGCTTGTTTCTCTGCAATGAGACGGTCCTAGCTGGGAGTGATGAGAGAAAATAACACCCGAAGTGTTGCTTATTCACAGGGTGTTTGGTCTCTACGTGGTGAAGCAGTTTGAAGCTTCATTGCCTCATTAACGAGCCGGTTACCGTATCATGCAGAGCAGCTTGGAATGTGGGAATCACCAACTGGGATAAATCCATAAATCCATCCTCCTGTCTCTTCTCTGGGCCTTTTCCTCTTTGCAAAGAAACTTTCTAAAGACTCTGATCTGTTTCTGACTCATTTTGCTGCTTGTGGCTCAATCTTGGCGCGCAAGACATAACCGAGAGAATCCAGTTAGAGGATTTTCAAAATAAAAGATCCTCCAGACTCATAATACATAAAACGAAATATTTAATTATTTCTTGTGCGGACTGGCACCAATACGTCCATGGGTCGGGACGACTGTTTTAGATGTTCCCCTGCTTCAACACACCCCATTCAGATTATTTCATTTCAGCAAAATCCTTTTAATCAGCCTTTAATTGAAATCATATCTGCTGAATTAGGGGAATGCCTAAAGCTTCCAGGGCAGTGAGTCTTGAGGGCCAGGGTTGAAAAACACTGGATTAAGACATTGGCATTTCAATCATTAGAATTGCATAATATGTTTGCAACTTGTTGCTTGTTTGCCAACAGGTTGGACTGCTCTACTCCTTGTAGTGACTTGAGTTTTTTAAGATATTGCGCACACGCAGTCAGCAATAATATTTACAGACAATAAAATATACAAAAAGGAACCACAACCCACTGTCCTTAGCATACAGTATTGGGCCTCTTGAACTTTTCAACTTTTTTCCGCTTTTCAGGCTTCAAACATAAAGAGCTAAAATTTTTATTATTTTGTGAAGAATCAACAACAAGTGGGATACAATCGTGAGGTGGAACGAAATTTATTGGATATTTTAAACTTTAACAAAAAACTGCAAAGTGGGGCGCGTAATATTATTCGGCCCTTTTACTTTCAGTACAGCAAACTCACTCGAGAAGATCAGTTTGGATCTCTGAATGATCCAGTGTTGTCCTAAATGACTGATGATGATAAATAGAATCTACCTGGGTATAATTACGTCCCTGTATAAATGCACCTGCTGTGTGATAATCTCAGGGTTGTGTTTAAAGCGCAGAGAGCATCATGAAGACCAAGGAACACACCAGGCAGGTCCAAGATGCTGTTGTGGAGAAGTTTAAAGCAGGATTTGGATACATAAAGATTTTCCCAGATTTAAACATCTCAAGGAGCACTGACCAAGCGATCACATTGAAATGGAAGGAGTATCAGACCACTGCAAATCTACCAAGACCCAGCCATCCCTCTAACCTTTCATCTGGAACAAGGAGAAGACTGATCAGAGATGCAGCCAAAAGGCCCATGATCACTCTGGAGCTACAGAGATCTACAGCTGAGGTGGGAGAGTCTTTCCATGGGACAACAATCAGTGGTACACTGCACAAATCTGGCCTTTATGGGAGAGTGGCAAGAAGAAAGCCATTTCTCAAAGATATCCATAAAATGTCTGGTTTAAAGTTTAGGTGGCTACCTGGGAGACACCAAACATGGAAGAAGGAGCTCTGGTCAGATGAAACCAAAATCAAACTTTATGGCAAACAGCATACATTGATTCATGATTGATCAGACATCGGCATTTCAATCATTAGAATTCAACCATAAAACAACGTTGATTCAATGATGTCTTCTTAACATTAATTGGCTAAAGTTGGATGATATTTTGATGGTTAATTCTTCGCAAATCATCGATCTTAGCCAAAAGTCAACCTTGTTGACCATAATTCAACGCTTGCCATCTGGGTCATGACTCTGAAGTTGACTTTCCAATTAGAGTTCATACTTTATATATTTTGTTAAATTGTGGTGTCATGAATTGCCAAACAGATAAAATCTTTTCTGATTTTAATATTAGAAAAGATATAAAAACTAACAAATCTATATTTTATCATATTAAGAAATGAATGGGCTCATGTCATGTTGTTGGTCAGTAGCTCATATCGCCAAAGACAACAATAAATTTGTATATGCCATTTAAAGCTGCATTGATCTCTAATATTAACCCTCTCTTGGTTATTTCTGAATTTACGATGACAGTTTGCTCACAAAAGAAACTGCTTCAAAACTTAGCAAAATATCTGTTTAGTCTTGGAGTATAACAGCAGTAATGCAGTGTGGAGCTTTGACCTCACGTTTGTCTCTACATAATACTTTTGGGTCCTAAACTCCTAGAAAATTTCTTAATTACCACAAATAAAAGATGGAAAGCTAAATTAAGTGCAATTCAATAGTAAGAAAGAATAACCAGTAATAAATTCAGAACAAGCGCTTGTAAAATAGCATTGCCTGAAAAGAAAAAAAGAAAATGCATAGTGAACAGATTTCACATTGACAAGTTGTTTCATATCCAATTTCCATGTGTTTTAACAAAGAACATCATCTTTTAGAATAGTTTCAGGTCAGATTTGGTTTCCAGATAGGATGAACAGAGTTATGTCTGGTGCTACTGAATATGTTTTTGTTTCTCAGGCTGTAACTTATCCAGATTTTTAGAAAGCAGCTTTATTGTTCTTAATGTTTCTCCTGTGATCCCAATTAATCCAGACCCTTACTTTATCCTTAGTGTTATAATTCAGAAAGCATTTGCAGAACATGTTTTGTAGTTTTACTGTTGGTCATGGCCCTTATCCAAAGTTCATTCTGAGTTGTACAGATGTGTGTTCCTAATAAGCAAGAAAGACCTCAGCATTTAACATCAACCTGTAAAGAATTCTGAGGTGATTTTCACATAGTTTCAACTTTCAGCATTCTCCAGGCAGAACGAATGCTCATTATTCTACCGTGGTCCTGTATTCATAGGGGTAAAGGACCATAACTAGCTGAAATTCATGAATACATTTTTAATGGTTATACTTGTTTATTTTATTAGTGCATCAATACGCAGAGTGGAAACAATTTTGGCATTACCATATAAGCTATGGTCTTCCTTATCTCTGTTCTTGGGAGGTTCAGGCAATCGGCATCTAGAAAAATTAACATCAGTCCATGTTTGGTTGCTTTGCAGATACCGGCCAGTCTGTCAAGGAGCAGCTCCCTGGTATTTCAGGCTCCCAAGATGCATTTTCTTTCAAATATTTTAGATATGCTCTTTTCCATGAATAATTTGTAGTTGTGTTCGTTGTTCCGCAGAAAAGTCTTGGTATTTCTGTCGACCGCCATTATCTGTATTATAACAAGGCTGTTTAAAATTACAGCTCTCACATATTTAAATAACCCCGCCTCTCGCCCGGAACGTAGCTAGAGATAGGCACCAGCACCTCCCGACCCCACTAGGGACAAGGGTGTTAGAAAATGGAGTACTTTAAGTACTTTGTAACCTGCTTGACAGAAAATAATTTGTGTACAGTGTTCCCTTTTACTAACCTAATTTAGTTTAGATGTATGTTTTTTTTTACAGATAAAATGTAAACTAAATTAGATGTTATGATGTTATTCCTTTGTTAAAAACTAGAGTGTTGCTTTAATTATTTCATGCATGTTTGAGAAATCTGTTAAACTTCATGGAAACCATTCAATTGTTCAAGACACCTGGTTGGACCTAGTGCTGCCTTAGAGATGCAGCTTCTTAAAAAACACCGTCTCCGATGACTCCTCCACTCATTTCCTTAAGACTAGCCAGCAGCAATTAGCAAACACCTGGTAAAACTGCACATCTGCTGAGCTTATTATACAAGCGACTTCTCAGTAGGCCTGTCATAAAAACAAATTTTGTCCCAAAAGTTATTGCTATAAATGATAATGTTGTTTTAAGACCATTTTCAAGTAATATAATGGTAATGGTATAATACAAGAACTCATTCTCAAAGATCAATAAACTTTAAATTCTAATGAATATTTAGAGGCATTTTTATTCTGGTGAATGAACATTTAACACTGAAATGGAAAGAAATATCCAAAATAAATAAAACAAACAGCAAATAAAATGAATTCTGGAGTATCTGTAAACAGAAGTGTTCTTTTTAAAAAGGCCTATTTGAGACCAAGGTAGTCTGAAGATTTTTGTCATCCAGTTTTTGGTAGAAAGAAAGAGAAGAGAAAAACACTAAATCATGCAAATGGAAATTATTGAGCTGGTTTTAATTTGTCATGTGATTAATTGATTAATTGATTTATTGCTTATTGTGACAGGCTTACTTCTCAGTGCAATGCTGGTAAAAACTCTTTTAAAGGGTTAGAGGAGCTAACACTGTGTCTTCCTGAAGGCAGAGTGTGAAAAAGAGCAGGTGTTTTTAAAGAGACAGGGGCCCAATTTAGGTGTTAAAATTCTTTTAAGTCATATTTGATACAGCATTTTTATAACAACTGAAGATAATGGTCACTTCATCATGCTGTAAAATGGCACTCTGAACCTGGAAAAAACAGAATACTGCTGCTCCTTTTAGTGTAAGAAGCATTTAAACAACTAGAATCACATCAGAAAAAATTTTCATTTGTCATATGTAGGAAACTCTTACAGTATATTATTGTAAAAGAAGAAAGGTAACATCCATCAATCATTTTTTTTCTTTGATTTTTTGCATCTTATTTTTTTTAGAATCATCCAACCCCATTGATTAGTTCTATGTTCATAATAGTCAATACCAAAGCTTCAAAGTCCCCATTTAGAAATCTATGCAAGGCTTCCTCAGTCCTTTCATTGGAAAAACAGAGAGTTTCTATTCTATCTTGAATTTATCTGAGCTAGTGTTCATGGTACCCTCAGCAGTGGATAATTAAGGTTGTGTCACATCATTGAGATTTTAGCGACTGACTCTTAGATACAGACTCGATGAGCTACAGGAGCGGGAACATTTTTGATAGTCTTTGTTCTCTTGTCTTCAATTGTTCAGGGTTACATTTCATCAAATTAAATTACTCTATACCCTTGTTTTAGGATCTGTCCTTCAAAGTAATTGAACAATATCAATAGCCAATACTTAGCACTCTCAGAAAGTGGTGCATGAGACAGGTTCATAAAGGACCACAGATATGTGTGATGTGTTGATACAGCATTATTCTGGGCAAAGTGAGTGCAAGTGAAATGTGGAGCATGTCCAGAGGTGGATTTGTGTTTTTCTGTGCTTGCATGTGTAATCCAGGGTTTATAATCCCAGTCTCGTGCCACTGTCACTGCATCACGTCAAGGAAACCTCCTCCACCCGCCTATCCACTGTGGATTATGGCTGCTTTGAGCTGTTGCGAGTGGAGCTGAGGGAAATATGGTCATATTTGAAACCCTGCTCTGTCAGGAAAAGGTGGATTGTGGTTTTACTAGATGAGGGTTAGGACTTTATCAACAAGTGATGAGCAGCAAGTCTGATGACTAAGAACAGACAAAAAAGATTCTGGTACGAGGTTACCCACAGAAAAGGCCCCAAGGCAGCCCCAGAGCTCCCTGGAGGGACATTTGGCCCCTTTTGGCTTGGGAACACCTTCCAGATCTCAAAATAAACTGTGGAGTGTCACTGCGGTTTCCTCCTAGACCTGTTACCAGCATGACACAATGACAAGTGGAGAACAGTAGTTGTAGTAGTCTGAGTAAACCCCGGTGTTGGTAATGTCTGACACATTCTTACTGTCTCTTTGATTTACAGTGCCTCTTTAATCCCTACGAATGGATCAGTTTAGAGTGCTGCTCCAGTGTTAGTGCAACATGCTTGGAGAGTGGCAGAAGGTGAAATGTTCATTCAAATCAGAGATCATGTGTCTGCTAAAATCCCTACTTGACTCATCATGGTCTTTGATAATTAGGACACATTGGACAGGTGTGAGGCGTCATAAAAATTAACATTTCAAAATTACGTTTGAAACAAAACAACTTACTGTATTTTAAATTGTCCTGAATATAAAAACCTGGAAAAGGAGTGTAGCACAGAAGAGAAAATGACCCCTTTTCTCTCCTTTCAGTTATTTTAATCCACTTGTGTTCTTTTATCTTGGGACAAAAACCTTTTATCAAATAACTTTCATCTTCTCTCTAGTGTGAACATTGTAATGGTAACAAACCAGGAGCATAAAAAGGAGCTGAACTCAAATACACAATTAGACTTGACCAACAACTAAAAGACAAAATGAAACATTACGCTCAATAATGTTTCATTTTTGATATGTCGGTTTATTATTTTTGTATTTTTTTTTTTATTGTTATTGCTAAATGTGATTTGATTTTATCTTCATCTACCCAATAACAGCAAATGTTACCTCATTTCCTGCTTCCAGACAATTCATTTCACACTCTCCTTATTTCCTGTTGTAATCCTGCCTAACCTAGCAACTGGTCCATTACATCTAAATGATTTAAAATTATTTCCTGAGACTAGTGTTACAAGAGGGATTAAAATAATAGTTTTGTTTCAAACGTAATTAAGAAATGATGACTATAAACTGGTTGTGCTTTGGTAGAAAGATGATTCATCTGTGTCAACGCTGTGTTTTTACAGTCAAATAATGGTTTGAACTTGTTACATTGGAGACACCTGTCTGACTCTCTTTGCTCATCTTTTCACTCACGTTTGCGACTCTGCATTGCCGATGACAGTACAAGACTGTGCTGCTGGTAACTAGGTAACCCTCTGTGGGAGAGAGGTTTCTAGGTCAAAGTAGGTAATACATTTAATCTGCATTATGCAATATTTATCTCATGTGTTAACATTGACAGCCTTAGTTTAAACCTGAATCAGGTCCAGATAATTGACGTTTTTGCCACTGACATTTTAACAAGCTCTTCTCTTGCACCATCTGCCATGCTGCTTCCCACTTGCTCTGTTTTAATATCAGCTGATTACATCATCAACAAGCATTACTTATCATAGACTGCAGATCTCTATCATTGACCAAATTTCCATTGTGTAATGTATACAGTATATCGTGCATTGTTAGTAGAGTTGGCTGCTGCAGTTTACCATTGTCTCCAAGTCGCTTGGTTTTGTCTCTATCAGTTTTGCACATCAAGAGACTGAAATTTTTGCCCATTCTTCCTTGCAAAACAGCTGGAGCTCAGTGAGGTTGGATGGAGAGCGTTTGTGAACAGCAGTTTTCAGCTCTTTCCACAGATTCTCAATTGGATTCAGGTCTGGACTTTGACTTGGCCATTCTAACACCTGGATATGTTTTTTTGTGAACCATTCCATTGTAGGTTTTGCTTTATGTTTGGGATCATTGTCTTGTTGGAAGATAAATCTGCATCCCAGTCTCAGGTCTTTTCCAGACTCCAACAGGTTTTACAGGTTTGCAGTATGTAACTTTTGTAAAAAATATTTTTTTACATATTTGTTAAAACTGTCATTATGTTGTGACAATATGGTATAGAAATAATATGTGAAAAATTTATTTAATCTGCTTTCTCCCAGTACTACCTAGAAACAACCAATCAGTGGCAGAAGAGTTGTGTGGCTGCCCCTCCCTCCCCTTGCTCTGTGCTATGCTGTAGCTAGCAATAACAATAAGTTGTTTCTCCACCTAGGCCTGTCACGATAAACGATAAATCAATTAATCACACGATAAATTAAAACTATCGACCTAATTTCAATTATCGGCTTTATCGTTTCTTCCAGCCTTTTTCTGATGGAAAAAATGAAAAAAGGCTCAACTCCGGTGCTCTCTGCTGACCCTCCCTTCCTCATGTCCTTAGCGTAATGCCCAGCGCACACGACACGATCTTAGAGCTGTCGGCCGATTGTCGGCCTATTTTCAAAACCTGAGACCACACATTAGCCGACAGAAATCCTAGCTATTACTGTTCGATCGTGTTCGGTCCTGCCGTCTGGTGTCCAACAATGGGCACAAAATAATGGCTACAAGTCCAGTTAACTAATTTTAAAACCAGGCATTAATCAATGCTTTACTACAATCTACCTGCAGTGCATGTGGCTGGTGTCAGTCCTGACTG
>CAEFZX010009678.1:0-19740 GCA_903066825.1 Alfaro cultratus | reverse complement strand
GGAAAATGAGTTAACTCAGGAAGAAAAATAGGAATCTTAAAATAGGTGCAACCTAGGAAAAAGAGACCAGTCTAACTCAAATTAGTTTGACTAAAATAACCTAGGAAAATAGAGATTGGTCTAATTAAATTAAATTAGTTTTACTAAAACAAACTAGGTGAACTAAAGAGCAAAAAAAAGAGATATACTTTTTTCCCCCTCCTTTCTCATTTATATTTACCTCATTATTAAGAATCTGCAGAGTATTTTTGGTTTCATGTAATGTGTTTTATATGTGTGTTTTGCATTCAGTAAATTGCCGGCCTTTTCCACTTAAAGCAGCAGTCTCTGGTGTTGTTATTCTTGCTCCCCACTCCTTAGAGCCTAGAACTGGTCCAGTGGCCCAGTTAGTGGTGTGATACCGGTGCTACACTGGCCTTGACCCTGACCCTGACCCTCTTGACCCTGACCCTGGCCCTCTTGACCCTGGCCCTCTTGACCCTGACCCTCTTGACCCTGACCCTCTTGACCCTGACCCTCTTGACCCTGACCCTCTTGACCCTGGCCCTGACCCTGGCCGACTTGGAGCCTCAGACTTCATGGAGTCGCTGAGACCGAGGAGGACGAGGGATGGAGTTACTTACTGTTTCTCTTTCACCGTAACTTGCACAACTTTACTTTGTTTCTTAGCAACAAAATACAGCCCATCGTTATTTATTGAAGATTTGAGATTTCCAAAAACAAAGGAATCTAGTGCTGCGTTTCGTTCTGGTTGTGTCCTCATCCTAAAGTATTCTGCAACATTTTAGTAACTTCGTTGACTCAAAAATATCAGCAGGCTTTCAGTTGTGTTGGGAAACTGTCTTGTTTGGGTTTCAACAAAATGGAAAAATGAATTTGAAGAGTTTCTTTATCAATTTATTAATTATTAAGGCTAAATTTCACTTACACAAATTCAAATTATTGAAGAAAAAAACAGATTTTTCAGTTTTTTTGATTGAACTTAAATATTATATAACTACAATTCAACCTTCAACTAATCAAAAAGCAAAAACAACAATATGGGCTTCAATCAACTTGGATTTTTGGATGATTTATTATGTTAATTCATTTTAGCATGAGTCTCTACGGCACATATGTCACAATTCATACTATTATTTTCTTTATACAAGATTATTTTGACTGTCATTTTCTGCCTTTCTGTTTTAATTTATGCTCCCCCTGGCATATTTTTGTGTTTTGTACTCGCCAGTTTAATGCTGCACTAGTTAAGTGTCGATCTGAGCGGCTAACGTTGTTCCTGTTGACTGCGTGTAAAGTCAATAAATTCCCAGTTTATTTCAATCAGATGAAACCATTTGTGAACAAAATGCAATTATTCCAGGGTACACGAGTGACATGTTCGCCCTTCCGGGTTCAACACCCGTCACCTCTTGGCTCACATACTGGAGGCCACAGCTCCCTCTAGTGACCAAATACACAAACACACACGGGTTTGACTCCTATATACACAGTTATGTGTTGTTTACTGTAACAAATAAAGTTCATTTAATAAAAAAGTGGAGCCTGAGGAAGAGGGTGTTGACCTCCGACCTGCCTCAGGCCCCACCTTCTTCTTCAGACTCCGCCCCCACTGAGACCCACAGATGGGAATCGATTAATAAAGGATAAATCAGCCATTTTGGCTCAAATCTGCAGTTTTTCTTCCCACATAAATGTAAACGTAGAGTAGTGCTGAAAGACTTGTTTTTATTTTTTTCCCCTCCAGGGGGTTTTTGTGGGCTCTGGTGTCCCTTATATGAATGTAGGCTGTCAGGAGAGGGGAAGACATGCGGCAAATATCGTCAGGTTTGGGAATCGAACCCGCGACGGCCACGTCGGGGACTCGAGGCCTCCAAACGTGGGTCGCGCCATCCCCTACGCCACCACAGCACGCCCCCAGAAAGACTTTTCTATTACATGTCATCCACAGCTGCATGAACTCCGTGAAACTTGGAAATGTAGGTATCATTAATTTAGTGCTGTGCTCTAAACCGAAGTACAACTCGAAACCACTTCGTTCTCGCTGTCTGTATCAGCCAAGCTACACGCAGACTGTTACCATAGCAACTGACAACAACCCCACTTTATGTTTCAGGATTCAACACCAAAAAAACACAGAATATACTCAAATATTTCAGACACAAAGAACAAAACGTCCAGTATGTTGCAGTAAAATGGTTTAGTCTTAATGATCGCTGTGGTAGATTGTAGCTACCGCTGCTATTAGCTAATCCAACAGCTTTACATACCAACTGCAGCCCGCAAAACGCACATTTCATCAGAAAACTAAGCAAAACAATGTTACTGCCGTCTTACCTTATAAATGAAGTCCATGCGCCGCTAATTCTGCACAAAAATATCCGTTCATCCAAAACCAAATCTATCCTCAGCATGTCTTTTCTTGTTTACCACTCCGTTTGAGAATCATCAAACTGTCTCGAAGCAAATGCTCAGCTCAGTTTTGGTCTTTCTTTAGTTATTATTTCCTGCTTCAATTGAAAATCCACTTTAGAAAACTAAGTGTAGAAATGTAGTCATCCATGTAGACGTCATAAGAGAGGAAAAAACACTAAATATATCGCTGCACTTCATTCATTTACTGTATGGCTAGCTCCAGGGCTAGCTTCATGGCTAGCTCCTAGGCTAGCTCCAGGGCTAGCTTCATGGCTAGCTCCTAGGCTAGCTCCAGGGCTAGCTTCATGGCTAGCTCCAAGGCTAGCTTCATGGCTAGCTCCAGGGCTAGCTCCATGGCTAGCTTCATGGCTAGTTCAAAGGCTAGCTTCATGACTAGCTCCAAGGTTAGCTCCACTGCTATCTCCAGGGCTAGCTTCATGGCTAGCTCCAGGGCTAGCTTCATGGCTAGCTCCTAGGCTAGCTCCAGGGCTAGCTTCATGGCTAGCTTCATGGCTAGCTCCAGTGCTAGCTCCAGGGCTAGCTCAAAGGCTAGTTCCATGGCTAGCTTCATGGCTAGCTCCAAGGCTAGCTCCAGTGCTAGCTCCAGGGCTAGCTCATTGTACTGTCTCTTACTCTGCAGCTGTGGAGTCTCAATGTCTGGGATCATGAGCGCCCCCTGCCATGAGGCCAGAGAACTGCCTGCCTCACCTGGAATCTGTTCTCTGGTTTCTGATCGTTGCTCAGCACGAAACACGTTACACACACAGCTGGTGACAACAAACACTGTACCTTACATACATGACCTATATCATGGAAAATCAGTTCATACATTAAATGTTTTTTAGCCATTTTATTGTGACGTGCAGACAGGATTAACATGCTCTCATAATGGCAGCCAGTGCAGTTGGTGAGGTTGATCAATCCCATTTGAGGCTCGGCTCACTGCTGCCTCACCTGCTGCGCTTCCAAGCATTTGAATGGGAAAATACAAAAATGCAGCGATTTTGTAGAAGAAAATAATCAGAATTGGTTAAGGTAAATGAAAATTAAATACTTTATTGTACAAATCACAGGATTAAATAGCAATATAAATTATTTTATCATTATATATTATCTTTCCATGATGGCAGGTGAGGCTCTGCCTGCCTCTCCTGACCGCACGTCACTGACATAGAGTCCTCTCATGTCATAATTGTTTGAAGTTCAGCATAAATTATATTTTTTGGCATAAAATAATGAGTTCAAAATCAGAAGTTTACATACTGTCTGAAGTTAAATCAGACCAAACTTGTAGATTAAAATAATCAATAAGGAAAGAATCTGTAGGAGGTTATTCATCCCTGGAATCTGTTTATTAATAAAAAGATGGAAATGAATAACTGTTGGTTTAAAAATGGTGATGTCCTGTCTGCTTCCTGTTTGCTTCCTGTCTTCTTCCTGTTTGCTTCCTGTCTGCTTCCTGACTGCTTCCTGACTGCTTCCTGTCTGCTTCCTATTGGATTACTGGGATCATCGGCGGGCAGGAAGTGTTTCAGAGCAGCTGAAGCTCCGCCTTCATCATCGCAGCACCGGCCCATTTTTCTCACCGTTATGGGACACAGGAGCATTCTGGGTAATGTAGTGTTCATGTTGGAAGTGAGATGTAGTCAGTCTTGGGTTTTTGATGTTAACAGGTGCAACAGTATGAGAATAATAGCGTGATGATGTCACTTCCTGTCATACTGCAGGAAAAAATAAAGATTATAAGATTATAAGCTTTTAATCAGGACCAATTCTCTTTATTCCACCTGTGATGTCATAGTGGGTGTGGTCTGTAACAGGGCATGGTCAGCTGATGGTGTAGCTGATTAGGATGAAGGTCACCAGGTGAAGCTGTGATGTCACCGAGGGGGAGGAGCCCTTTGAGTTCGTAGTGCAGCCGCTCTTCTTCGTGCAGACGCTCTGCTCGCAGAACTGACCTGCATACCCAAACGTAACACACCTGTTCTGGTCAGACCCCGCCCACAACACCTGGCTGCGATGTCATACAGCTGTACAGCTACCTGTAGAGTTCCCTGGACAGGTGCAGCGCAGAAAGTCGACGCAGGTGCCGCCGTTCTGGCAGAGCAGCCGCTCCGAGTCGCAGAGGTTCTCTGAGGGACAGATTAGAGTTCATCAGCTAGCATAGCTTAGCTGATGAACTCTAATCAGCTAACGGCCCAGGCAGCTAACGGCAAGCTTACCTGTGCATCCGGCTCCGCCTCCTCGCCACGTGAACCCAGACACACAGGAGTCACAGCGCCGCCCGGTGGCTCCAGCTTTACAGCGACACAAACCGGAGTCAGAGCAGTGAGGAGACGCGCTGCCGTCCGGGTCGCAGTCGCACTCTGAGGACACACTCAGCATTAGCATCATTAGCATTAGCATAATTAACATTAGCTTCATTAGCACTAGCATCATCGTCATGGGGTGTTAAACACAAATCAATCAGCAGGTGGCGCCACCATCAGGATCGACTCTTGTTTTCTCTGCGTGGTTTTGCCGGCCGGCTGAGGGTGTCAGAGACCCGGACCGGGTCGATGCGTGTGGTGGTACCGACCCTCACAGATGTTGTCGTCATCCAGTGGCAGCGAGGCGTTTCTATAGTAACCGAGGCGGCAGTACTGGCAGCTCTGTCCTCGCGTGTTGTGCTTGCAGCTCACACACGTCACCACGTTGATGAAGTCGATGTAGCTGCAGCGGTTGGAGTGACCGTTACACTCGCAGTCTGGAGGACACACACACACACACACACATACACACACACACACACACACACATTAGAGCCTGGACTCACCTGAAGCCCCACCCCCTGTCAATAAAACTTTATTTATACAGTCAAGTGGAACATAATCTCTTAAAACATTTAATAGACAAACCATGAAATGATCAAATAATTACTGGTAATAAAAAGAGAAGAAATGAAAGGAAATATGGAGGAAAATGGAAACGGAAGATTTATGAATATTTATAAGGAAACATAAATAAATAGAAATCAAAGAATTATTCATAGAAATGAGTCCTATCTCTCTGCTGGCCTTCAGGAAGGGTTCTGAACCGGTTCTGGATTTCACTGAGCTGAAGGAACTGTTCCAAAAGAACCGCTCCTTTCTAAAGGAATCATTTTAAAGGAACTGTTTCAGAGGAACCGCTCCAAAAGAACCGCTCTAGAAGACCTGCAGGTCAGCAGAGGCTGAATAACGTCTGATCAGAAACAACAGAACCCTAAAACTGGTTCTGAAAGGGACCGGTGGCTCTTCTTTGGGTCTGGCGGCCGAATTCTGAAGTGTCATTAATTGGCTTAGGGCTAACCCTAACCAAGATCTATGCTCCAGAATCAGGACGGTTCTGGAAAGTCCAGTCTGACTGCTGGGTCTATTTTAGATGTTTGGCAGAGGAGGTTCTGATCTGGGACTGGATCCAGAACCGGACTGTGTTTCTGGATTCCTGTTGGAGGGTCTGGAAGGGAACTGGTCTTACCCTGGAAGTTGACGTAAATGATTTTGGACAGCTGAGTGGACTTTGGTCCTCCTGGAATCAGAATCTTCTGGATTGCTTAAAACATGAAGCAATCAGAGTAACCATGGCAACAACAGATCAAGGGTCAGATGTCTGACCAATCATGACAACATCTTATAAAGCAGCAGCCATGTTGGTTAGTACCTTTCTTCTCGAAGCCTTTCTCCTCCTCTTTGGAAATGGCGACTCCTTGTGTGAACAGACAAAAAAATGTTGGTTTTATATTATTCTGTAATTATCTCACTGAACTTTATATTTAGTTCTTAACAGCCTCCATGTTTAATAACCGGAACCAGGCAGTAGAGCCAGTCTTTAGATGCTAGCATCATTAACACACTGCGAATCCAGAGGATTCCTCTACAGCAGCTGTGTCAAAGCAAATTGGCAGAACATGAAGTACTTCCTTTTGGACTTCAAAATAAGAGATCCATGCAGAGATTCCAAAGTGTTTCAAGCTATAACTTGTGTCATAAATGTGCTAATAAGCTGATAGTAGATCATTTAATGACATTTTTTTTTTTGACTGGAACAGTTTTAAGGTTCCAGACCTTGTCATTCTGATCAGTTTATCTGAATAAAGAGTTATTTTAATGCGATCAGTTATACCTTTGATCTCTCTTCCATCTGTCCTTTCTTCTTCAGACTCCTTTTTCCCAGATGCTGATTCTTTGGGTGGCTGAGCTGCTTCCACCCCAGAAGACTTTTCTTCTTGTTGGGTTGCAGGTTCCCCAACGGATGCTTGTTCTGAACTAGACATTGGATTTTGTAGTGATTCGTCCACATCTAGATTAGCACTGGGTTTAGATTGATCCAAGGTTTCAAAACCTGATTTTAATTCCAATTCTCCCTCAGAGGGAGCCGATGGCTCTACATCAGCCCCAGGAGCTGAAAGGGGAACTGTGGGTGGAGTTAGTGAGGGAAGGGGTGCATCTGTCAAAGCGCCAGGAGTCCTAGAGGACTCTACATCTGGAGGAGGTGTTTCTGGAGGTTTATTACGAGAAGGGAAATCAGGGAAAGGTACATCTGAAACTGGATCAGGAGAAAATACAGCCATCGAACTGTCCGAATCTTTAGAGGATAATGCTTCTGGAGGTATTTTTAAAGTAGATCCTAGAGGAGGAGATGCCTTTGGCAGAAGTAACTCAGAAGACGGTAAATCAGTTGCAGTTTCTTGAGTTTTAGATGACAGGCCGCCTGGTGGAACGTCTGAAGGTGGTAAAACTGAAGGTACATAAAGGCGAACATCTTCAGGAGGTTCCATGGGACGAAGCATACTCTGGGCTTTTAAAATGAGTTTTGCTTCTTCAGGAAGAGTCGGGATATCTGGAGGGGGCAATGGATTGAGTAGAATATCTGGAGAAACAGAAGTAGTGTCAACTCCGGCTGAAGGTGGAGCGTCTCCTTCCTGAGAGGTCGGAGTAGTTCCAGTTAACAGAGCATCCCCCCCTGAAGACAGCTGTTCACTGGGTGGAGTGATTTCTGGAATGGTTGCTGGATTCTGGGCCCTGGTTGATGACACTACACCAACAGAAGGTGGAATGACAGTGGTCACCAAGTCGGTATTACCAGTCCCAGAAAAGGTGGAGTCAAAGGGTGGTGTCACTGAGCTACTCTTAGACTCCTCCAAGTACCTGATTTTGTCTGAGATTGTGAAGCTTTTACTGGCTACACTGTAGCTACTAATGGTGCTACTGGGACTGTTGGTAACTGTCCCCTGGACTGTACCAATGGGTGAACGGATGTCTGCTGGAGGTCCTGTTCTACCAGCACTACCAGCACTACGAGTACCACTTACAGCAGTAAAAACTACAGTACTACTGTCAGATGCTGTGATGACATCTACGGCCTTGACAGAATTTGTAGTACTGGTGTAGTACGTAGTACTGGTCATGTCAGTCATGGATATAGTGCTAGTCCTACCAAATACAGGGGTATCAGTCGTAATTGGACTATCAGTGGCAGTACTTGTCTCTGCAGCGGTGATACTCTGTGGGTCAGTGGCAATCAAACTTCTGGCTGCACCTGGTAGAGTAAGAGCACTTCCTGTGGTTGTGTAAGTACTCGGTGAATAGTAAAACATGGACAAAATGCTGGATGTGGTTTTGTCTGGAAGGGTTGGGCTGCCAGTGAAAGTATTGTCAGTCAGAGTGGGCGAAGTCCAAACAGCAGCGTTCAGGTCAGGCTTGGTGCTGCTGTCAGTGGCAGAGGTCATGATGTCAGTTTCTCCATCTGGTCCATCAGAAGCTGCTGTCAGAGAAGAAGAGTGGCGACTCTTAGTGATTTTGTACTCTACAATTTCTGGCTGAACTCTGCAGAACATTAAACTGGGAGCTTTCCAGTCTCATTTCCATCCTGGTGTCTGAATTTAGGGGAACTGTGTTGGTTTGTGGGCCGAACTGAGCCGCTCTGTCCCTGTTTAGGTCCAGAGTTTCTCCCTATCTTCTCTTTCTGCACCAAATTTGATATTGGAGTCATTTTCACACCTGAGAAGGTGATGATGACAGCAAGTACAGGTAGCAGCAGAGAGATGGCGCTCTTACCCCAACATATAACACCATGTACTTTCGCACGTGAACTTCTTTCAGTTATATATCTCTGATCCTTTGACACGGATCAGGTTCTCTGAGGAGAAGATGTCGGCCTCGGCTGGAGAAAGACCTCCAGCTGATCCTCAGTCTGGAGGAGATTCTCTGACAAACAATCTGCAAATCATCAAACCCTTAAAGATTTGTAAAGTGACCATTGTATTCATGAAATATGAATCATTTTTACAGTATAATTTCTACCACTAACCCTTTTAGCCTGCGTATTTTAACCTCTGGCACAGCGGCACGTTGGTGCAGGTGTCTCCTGAGGAACCAAGTTCCTCCGCCATGGAAAAAAAACCAATTTCTGAAGTGGAGTCAAAGGGTGGTGTCACTGAGCTACTCTTTATCTCCTCCAAGTCCCAGGTGTCGGCTGAAATATGGACGTTTTCGCCCACCTTTCTTTGCCTGACCTTGGACTTGCTTGAGGTTCTGCAGCAGCTGGATTGTTCTGTCAGAAGCTGTAATAACGCTCCCGTCTGTGTTCTGCAGAGCTCTTTTCTGACCTTTAATGTTTTTCTAACCCAAACGCTACTGGACAAACGCAGACGGAGAGCAGAGGCAAGAGGTTTGAGGTAGCGGCTCTACAGCGACCACTGACTGTCTCATCTAATGTTTGATCTCTGCCACTGTTGCATCTTAGAGGTTTCCGTTCAAAATGACTGAGAACTGTCTTCATGGGCAACTAAACTGACTGTTTTATGCTTAAATCTGCAGTTTGAAACTTTTGTTTTAAAACAATGTTGTTTTTTTTACGTATTTGTTCAGACTGTCACCACGTCGCTTTCATATGACAGATAATCCTCCCTGAGCTACTAGTGGCGTCTGAAGAAATTCACAGGCAAAAATCAGTCAGTCAGAGCCGGGAGGCGGGTCTCGGCGCTGTGAACCATGTTCATGTATGCGCTCCTAAATGTGCTAATGACACAGAAACAACCTACCATTTCAGGAAAACCGCGGCTAATAGTCGGCTATGCTAACTAGCCTCAGCATTCATGGCAGGCTCTGTTGTGGTGAACAAGCTGCAGAGAGGAAGACAGAGGGTCTGAGCAGTACGTACAAGAGGATGACTGGCAACGCTAACACTCTCCTTCTGGCTCTGATTGGCTGTTTGACTGAGTGGTGTATTTCTGCAGTTGGAACTGGGAGCAGTGGGAAGAGCTAATTTTTTTCTGATTATGTCTCATTAAATCGTCATGGCGACATTTTTAACAAAGGTAAAACAAACTTTTAAAGTTATAGAATACAACTTTAATGAGACTGAGAGTCGTTACTGACGGTGTGTCAGGCACCACCTGCAAAGCTGCTGCTAAAGCTTGGTGTGGTGGTTGAGTAAAGACAGGTGTGTGTGTGTGTGTGTGTGTGTGTGCGTGCGCGCGCGCGTGTGTGTGTGTGAGGTGATGACCCATTAAGACAGATTAAACTCCACCATCTGCTGGTGCATTAACTCCCAGGAGAAGCTGTCATGAAGGTGAAGTCAGGATTCTGTAACCATTCAGCCGATTGGCTGAAGAATCAGAAATCTCACACAAAAGAAAATCCCAGCCAAGTAAAGTGTGTTTAGCTGCAATGATTAAAAAAAATAATAAAATAGACAAATCCTTTAAAAATGAGGAAAAAATGATGCAACACTGACAGAGGAGCAGACAGGTGAGGAAACGGGCGATGAATGCTGCTTACCAGCCGCGCTTCCTGCTGCTTCACCTGGGAAACAAAAGGTAGGGATGGAGTTCTGTGTCACCTGGTGTGGGTCTATGTATGAGTGTGTGTGGGGGGGTCGTACAGGTGTTGGCGGCGCCTCTGGGCAGGGGCAGGTAGGATCCCGGTCTCCAGCTGCGGGACCTGAAGCCCCCCCTGCAGCGATGGCAGTCCTGCCCGCTGGTGTTGTGCTCACATTCGCACTGCAGAGTGGCATCCCGCAGCACGCACCGAGATGCATGCAGGTTGCATTTGCACCTGAGGAACAGACGAGCGTGGAGCACCAATCAGAGACGGCCTGACCCCGACCCAGGACCCTAACCCCACCCCTTCTCTCTGGGAACCTGTCTGTCCTTCTGGTGGTGACAAACTCAACATCTGTTAAAACCTGATGAAGTTTCAGAAGATCCACCACATCCAAGGACCCCACGGACCTGACCCCACTTGACCCCTGCCCCGGGGTCAGACATAACCCTACCTAACCCCACCTGATCATTGAGGTGTGGTGTGTTTGTTGGTCACTAACAGCATGTGGTCATGTGTTTGTAACATAGCTGAGGACTTTCAGATTTGCAGAATGTGTCACCTGGTTGAGGGTTGCTCCCGGTGGGCTTTTGGTTGATCACGTCAGTGAATGCCTCAAATGATTCTAAAATGTAAGCAAGTTCAGGAGTTTGCTTACCTGGCAGGTACATCAATGCTGGAAATGGCGTAGAAGTACTTTAGTAGGTTGTCTCTCTGGACGTAGGTTCCTCCTAGAGCGGGGCGGAGGAGCCGCAGACGGAGGTTGGAAAAGGTAAAGAAGTCTCTGAGACCTTTCATTGTCTCCATCCGGACGTAAAGGGCATCCATGTTGATAAGCTTTGGCCCAGCGAACACACCAAATCGGGCACGCACCTCAAACACCACATTCTTCTCCTCCTGGAGCAGATTGGGGTCAACAGAGTTTCAAAGACTTTCCTGAGTTTTTATTGTCTTAGTGAGACATAAGTCAGGTCCAGTTACTCACCTTGGCCCCAACCCAGCGGGAGTACTTCTCAGTGCAGATGACCCGGGTTAGGTTGGTCGGCGCCAAATCAGAAACTTGTTTAGGTGACATGCCGAAGGCCTCGAGGCAGTCGTCAGCATAGTACTGATATGGCTGCCATGTTGCACCTGCAGGACAAACAGCATCAACAGCAACTCCGTATCAGAGGAAACATTTACCAACTGGCAGCCTTCAGCTGCTTCCTGGTGTCGACCCAAAGTTCTTGTGTATCTCTGACATCCTCACTAGAAACTGGTGCTGAACTTTGGCTGGTTTTTCTGAGTGACTGCTGACAGGTTACCTTTGTCCATGGATTTCTCTAGCACCATGCTGGTTGGTCTCCCGTATTCAAAGGTAATGATGATGTCATCAGCCACCTCCAAACTCTTGTTCCATGACAGAGTGATGTTAGCCAGTAGGGGCTCAGGATACCTGGACCAGGTGATGGTTTGCCAATAGGTGATGAGCCCCCCCCTCTCCCTGTCTCCCATCAGCTGAGGAGGGTGAGACAGGTCAGGGCTGGATGCGTCACACTCGTCGCTGCACAGGTACGGGTTTTCCTGCCAACACATCCAACAAGGCATCAGGCGGGCCGGTGGAGGAGCTTCAACTTTCTGTTATATTATTTCTGTTTATAGAAAGAGCAGAGACAGGTTCAGGGACTAGGACTTCTTAAGGTCCGACCCGGTCTCTTCCAGCTCTGTCAGAATCAGTCAGCTGACACGACTTCTGGGTCAAGGGTCAACTGTCACAGTCTGTGAAAAGACTTTGAAGCTACCAAACTACCAGCCGGTTTTTATTTTAACACTAAAGACAGAGAACCAACCGGACCCACTGAGGATCAACTGGATCAGTTGGGTGGGATCCAGTCAGTTCTGGTAAGGTGACTGGGTCAGGTGAGTTTGGGTTCAGTTGGTTCCAGCCTCACACCCCTGCAGACAGACTGAGGTAGGTTGTAGAACCAGTACAAAGTGATACAAAGAGGAAAGATGGAGGACCAGTGGGTCATCAGAACCACACAACATGTGGATTCTGGTCAGATGGATGGGTTCTGGTCATCTCTGGTTCGGCAGATTAACACTGACTCTAATCTGATGAGCTAATCCCTGAAGCTGCTGGTGCCAACTGTCACTCCACGGACTGGGTCACAACCAGAACCAAGGCCAGCTAATGTGTGGCTCGGGGTGGTGTGGTGGCACAGGGGCAAAGCACGACCAGCGTATGGAGACCTCAGTCGCAGGTTCGATTCCCGGCCTGCCGACATTTGCCGCATGTCTTGCCCCTCCCTCATTACCCTCTTTCCTGTCGGACTACTTTCAAATAAAGGCCATTAGAGCCAACAAAACCTTAAAAAATCAAAAAACTTGCGGCTCCGTCCATTGTCTGCTTGTGTTTCAGGAGCAGAGACACTGAGAGCCACCCAGAGAGAACCTGCAGAGAGACTGCAGGGATTTGAACCGAGGACCTTGTTGCTAGGCAACACCATTGCTTCTGAGCCAGTAAAACATTTTCTTAGACTTTTTTTTGCCTTTTGCCATAAATTAACATTTAGTTTTTTGAGTGTATTTAGCATTTATTAATAATTCAAGCATAAAAGTCCCACGGGGACAATTAGCCAGACAGCGGGACTCACGGCGTCTCTGTGGTGTCCAAGCTGTGGCGCCGGGCCCTGCAGGAGCTCCCCAGATGACTGCTTCCAGTATCAATAATAAATAAAGATTAAATTAATCAGAGGAAGGAATATTCCATGACTACATTTCAGATCCAAACAGAAAATGTTTCCCACGACCCCTCTGTCGCCTAGCAACAAGGTCATTCTGCAGGTTCTCTTTGGGAACTCCGCCTTCCTCCTTCAGCCGCGGCCATCGGACCCTCGGGGCCGCGGGACCCCCACTAGAACCCGACCGCCCAGAGGAGTGGGGGTGAGGGCGGTACCAACCAGAGTGCAGAACCTCTCTGGGGGGTTTCCACAGGTGATGCCGGGGGGGTCGACTCTGATCTGCATGAACTCCTTCATGTTGGTGGGGGGGGGCTGACAGGGGAGGGCCTGCCGTCCTGGTCCCGCCCCCAAGCTACAGGCATCCAATGGGCCACTGGGCTGAGAGGAGGACGGAGAGATGATGATGATGATGAAGAGCAAGGGGGGGGGCATGGTGCATCTGAGTCAGTCAGGCAGGAAGTTCATCAGCTGCCTCATTCTCAAGCTCCGCCTCCTCTACCTGGACCGGGTCGTCATGACGGGCTGGGGTCAGAGGTCGCCAGGCAAACATCGGACCTGAAACTGAACAACCGGAACCAGTCAGAACCACGGTTCCAAAGTGGGCCTTGTAGCAGCTGCAGAACATTTCCAGGACCAGAGACTAAAGTCTCCGATCAGAGAAACTCATCCAGGTCTGACTGACAAACCAACGTCCAGAACCTGCTGGTCCAGAACCTGCTGGTCCAGAACCTGCTGGTCCAGAACCTGCTGGTCCAGAACCTGCTGGAGTTCTGACTGGAACCAGGAGGATAGAGACACCACCCGGCTCTACACCACCCAGCTCTACACCACCTCCGTTCTACACCTCCCAGCTCTACACCACCCGGTTCTACACCACCTCCGTTCTACACCACCCGGCTCTACACCACCCAGTTCTACATCACCCGATTCTACACCACCCGGCTCTACACCACCCGGCTCTACACCACCCGTTTCTGTGTTTCTATGACTTTGTGTCTTTTGGATGTCATGACCTTTGACCTGCCTCATTGCTGAACAAATAAACTGGATGGATTGAGCGACAGAACCCGTTTTTCCGACCCCCCGTCAAACAGAACCAACGGTCTGATGGACTCTTAAATCCAGAACATCTTGACTCCTGTCCTCCGACCATCAGTCTAGTTAAAGTTAAGGTCCAGGTTTTCCTTCAGTAACTGATCCCAGGCCGACTCACCTGTCGGTTCCTCTCAGGTACGAACTCCTGCTGTCCCTTTATCTCCTCCTGTCCTCTTCCTCCTCTTTAATCCTCCTCATCCTCACTTTGTGGCTCTAATCCTCCTGCTGCTCTGATCGCCCCGATCGCCCCAACGCCTCTGACTCTATAATCTACCAACCCCAAAGTCTAACCCTCCCTCTCTCTCTCCCTCTCTCTCTCTCCCTCTCTCTCTCCTGCCCTTTCTTTCTCTCTCTCCCTCTCCCCCCCCCCCCCCCCTCTCTCTCTCCATGACTTCAGCTTCACTTCCTGCTCCATTTGGATGAGCTGAAGCATTTTGACTGTTTGAGACCAAAACTGTCCCATTACAATGAAACTCATCAAATGATCAAAGGAAATCAAAACAGAAAAGTCTTAAATCTTTATTCAAACTGAAATACTTTAATTTCTTTTTAACTCACATTATGTTCCTGTTTTCTCAACGGATTATTGACATTAATAAATTGAAGCTCATCATTAATGGCTTTACAGCCAGAAATTATCCACAATCAGCAATTCGAGCATCCTGGTTGAAACGAGACCACAACACAAAAAACTATAAAATTCAGAGAAAATAAGAAGAAGCAGCACTTCATCTCGGCTCACATTAGTTCATAGCAGAATTTTATTAACTACAGAGAAATATTCATAAATCTGTTGAGGAAACTGTAGAGAACATTTCAGTCTGTCAGGAGAACAACATGGAAACAGCTAATTAACAGCGAGTAGATTTAAAATAATAAAAGATCTTAAATTCTTACACAATCATTTTTCAGAGTTTTCAGGTCCTGAATTGTCTTCAAACTGCAGTTCCCCTCCCTACCAGAGGGCGGCAGTCGTGCGCGTTATGCTGCAGGGCCACGGAGCCCCGGAAGCGGCAGCAGAAGCCGATCCTGTCCGGCGGCAGCAGCAACATGTCGGAGCCGATCTCCGTGGGGGTGAACCTGGACGCCTTTTCTCACGCCATCAGCGGCATCCAGGCGCTCCGCTCCAGCGTCAGCCGCGTCTTCGAGTCGCTGAAGGACGGAATGAAGAACCGCGAGACTCTGGAGGGCCGCGAGAAGAGATTCATCTCCGAGTTCCAGGACACCCTGCAGGCCGTGAACCGGGACCTGAAGTAAGAGCTGCGTCACATCCGTTAATATGCCAATAATATGCCAATAATCCAAATTATTCTCCTGGGTTTTACAAACGAAGACAGAAGATCAGATTTGTCTCATTTCCGGTTCCACCGGAAACAAAGCAAACTTAAACCCATAATGTTCTCCCGTCTAAAGACATTTAAAGCAGCAGAAGAACCTGGAGGTCTTTGGGTCAGAGGTTCTGGTTCTGGTTTCACCTCCAAACACCTGAAACAAAAACCGAAGTTCCAGATTTTATCTTTAATTAATATTTATATAAAGTTCTTAAGGTCAAGTTTAAAGCCTTTCACATTGTTTCCTAACCTCGGTAGATATTATATTTATATTTATTAGGTAAAAATAGGATGTGAGGAAAACAACTTCTGTGCTCCTTCAAAATAAGAGCATGGATATAAAAGTCCAACTTGAAGAATTGCTAAAACTTTATTCAACTAAAAACTAGCGCTTTAGGATTTATCCAGAAAATTCAATTTAGGGGAAGAGCCGATCCGGACTCTGATCCTGCTGGACCCGACTGTCGCTAAAAGATGGCTAATGGGTTAGCTAAAGCAGTGACAGGAAGTCATGTGTTGGTCCCTGGGGCCAGTTACTGGGACCACTGGTTGCTAGGTAACCAGTGTGCCTCCTGCCCTGCAGTGAGCTGGAGCGTCTCAGCGGCCTGGTGGGCCGTCCCTCAGAGTCCCATCCGCTCCATAACAGCGGGCTGCTGAGTTTGGACCCTGTTCAGGACAAAACTCCTCTCTACTCTCAGCTGCTGCAGGCCTACAAGTGGTCCAACAAGGTGAGGCCCGCCCGCCCGCCGGCCTGATGCTGTTGCCATGGTGACACGCCTTTCCCTGTGGCGTCCAGCTGGTCCGACGCAGCTGACCCAGAGGTCAGGTTCTGCCCGGGCCCGGTTAAGATTCCATTACCGGACACCTGTCCAATAGAGCTGCCGATGGACATCCGGGCCTGTACTCAAGCTGCTGCCATGGCAACAGCACCTTGGCTACACTTAATGTCCCAGCTCCTACCTGACCCCTTTAACATCCTGTAACCATGACAACAAGCAGCACCATGCATGTTGGTTCCGGTTCTGGTTTCAGCTGCAGTACCACGCCGGGTTGGCCTCCAGTCTGCTGAACCAGCAGTCGCTGAAGCGATCGGCCAATCAGATGGGAGCATCAGCCAAGAGACGGCCCAAAGTCCAGCCCAGTACGCTGGTGCTGCCGCCCCAGTGAGTCCTACTGACGGGTCCCGGTCACCCGAATGCTGCACCTGTAGCCGCACCTGCGACTGGCCTTTCCTTCTCCCTGTGCAGGTATGTTGATGATGTCATTTCCCGGGTCGGTAGGATGTTTCCGGATATGACCATCGAGCTTTTCAGACCCAACGGGACGTCAGCTGTGCTTCTGGTACGTCAGAACTGATTACAGCCCAGGTAACGGGTGGAGGCGTCTCCAGACAACGGGTGGAGGCGTCTCCGTCTCAGCTCTCTCGTTCTCAGGTGACCCTTGGGAAGGTGCTGAAGGCGATCGTTGTGATGCGTTCTCTGTTCATCGACAGAACCGTCGTCAGAGGTTTTAATGAGAACATCTACAGTGAGGACGGAAAGGTGAGGCTCACCTGGGCAGTGTCTCCATGGTAACCTGTCTCTGTCTCACCTGTCCCATGCTAATGCTTGTGTCTTTGTCCCAGCTGGACATTTGGACAAAGTCTCAGTACCTGGTTTTCCAGAAAGTAAGACTGACCTTCCTCTATGTTTCTGTTCAGGTACTTTGAGTGTTCAGCTTTCTGATTGGTTGTGTGGTTGCTAGGTAACTGACCATGCTACAACAGCCCTGCTACACTACCAGCTGCCGCAGATGCCCGACGTGGTCGTCCGCTCCTTCATGGCGAGTCTCTTTTCATCTGCTGCCTCTTTACTCGTTTCTCTGTCTCACCTGTTTGTCTCTGTCTCACCTGTTTGTCTCTGTCTCACCTGTCCCACCTCTCTGTCCACAGACGTGGCTCCGTAGCTACATCAAGCTGTTCCAGTCTTCATGTCAGCGCTGTGGCCGGTTCCTGCAGGACGGTCTGCCTCCAACATGGAGGGACTTTAGGACCCTGGAGGCGTTCCATGACACTTGCCGTCTGTAAACAGTCGCTGTTTGTTTCCTGTTTGTAAATAAAGTTTGGAGTTTTTTCAGTTGTGTGTGGTCATTTTGCTGCGATGTCTTCAGGACAGACGGACGCTGCAGAGGTTCTTCCAGTCGTTTGTTGTCTTCAGTTTGGGACCAAACCAGCAGAACCCGGTTCTGGTTCCTCCTCAGCATGCAAGTGGCCACAGTGGGAAGGAAGAACTGCTTAAGGTTTAACTCAGAAACCGTTCTGCACATGAAAACATAAATCTGAGATTTAAACCTGAAGCCTTTTGAGTGTGAATGAAACGTTTCTACGTCAGTAAATCCAGAATTCCGATCTAGATGGACCAAACGCTGCTGCCTTCAACCAGATCAGCTTCTACATCACTTCCTGTGCAAGAAGAGCTCATGTTTGAGACGATGTCAGTAATTTGGTTGAATCAGCATCAGAAGCTGCGGTTGAGGAAGTTTGGCAACTGGACTAAATGAACCTGGGATGATTCTTAATCTCCACTAATGAAAAATCTTCTAGTGACTAAACATGTGGAGGATTCCTGGGGAACAGCGCCACCTTCTGTCAGGTTTCCTTTTGTTCTGCTTCAGAAGACGCGTCTCTTCTTTATCTTCTTTTTTATTTGGGGCGACTCTGAAGCCACAATGAGGAAACGCTGCTGCCCTCTGCTGGTGGTTCGTGGGACTGCGGGAAAACACCGGTCCCGGTTCCGAACCCGGTTCCGGACCCTGGCCCCTCCTCCCTCGTCCTCCACATCCGCCCTTCGACCCCATTTTGGGTCCATTTTTACGGACTTTGGCGAAGTCCATTACCCACAATTCATTGCTGCATGTGGCGTTTTGAGTTAAAAGGCGGATTTATGTTTTGTTTTTTCCGTTTTATAGAAAATATCATGACAAGGCACATTAGTTATAAAAAGTTTGATTTGATAAACTGAGCAGAAAAAATAAGAAATAAAAATAATCACAAACAAAATGTCACAAATTCAAAACAAATTTCAAATCCTAAATTAAGATATTAACTTATTGGTATAAAGTTCGGGTTTTTATGATTTGATTAAACACTCTCTAAAATAAAACGATTTCACTTTAAAAATGGAGGTGATTTTTAGAAAGCAGTATTTGTGAATAAAACAAATATTTTCTTCTCTCTAACAAGTCACTGGTCAGTGGTAACGAGTCACTGGTCAGTGGTAACGGGTCACTGGTCACTGCTAACGAGTCACTGGTCACTGCTAACAAGTCACTGGTCAGTGGTAACGGGTCACTGGTAACGAGTCACTGGTCAGTGGTAATAGGTCTCTGTTTAGTCCAGGTGAGTCGGAGAAGTGAAGCACCTGGCAGCTCAGAGGACCTGGGAGCCAAACAAGTAAACAAGGAAGAAGAGAAATCCAGGAGCCACAACGAGGAATGTAGAGAAACCTCCGAGTCCTCTAGTCCTCCAGTCCTCTAGACCTCCAGTCCTCTAGTACTCCAGTCCTTTAGTCCTCCAGTCCTCTAGTCCTCCAGTCCTTTAGTCCTCCAGTCCTCTAGTCCTCCAGTCCTCCAGTCCTTTAGTCCTCCAGTCCTCTAGTCCTCCAGTCCTCCAGTACTCTAGTCCTCCTGTCCTCCAGTCCTCTAGTCCTCCAGTGCTCCAGTCCTCTAGACCTCTAGTCCTCCAGTCCTTTAGTCCTCTAGTCCTCCAGTCCTCTAGACCTCTAGTCCTCCAGTCCTTTAGTCCTCAGTCCTCTAGTCCTCCTGTCCTCCAGTCCTCCTGTCCTCCAGTCCTCTAGTCCTCCAGTGCTCCAGTCCTTTAGTCCTCTAGACCTCCAGTCCTCTAGTACTCCAGTCCTCTAGACCTCCAGTCCTCTAGTACTCCAGTCCTCCAGTCCTTTAGTCCTCCAGTCCTCTAGTCCTCCAGTCCTTTAGTCCTCCTGTCCTCCAGTCCTCTAGTCCTCCAGTCCTCTAGTGCTCCAGTCCTCTAGTCCTCCAGTCCTCTAGTCCTCCTGTCCTCTAGTCCTCCAGTACTCTAGTCCTCCTGTCCTCCAGTGCTCCAGTCCTCTAGACCTCTAGTCCTCCAGTCCTTTAGTCCTCTAGTCCTCTAGACCTCTAGTCCTCCAGTCCTCCAGTCCTTTAGTCCTCTAGACCTCTAGTCCTCCAGTCCTCTAGTCCTCCAGTCCTCCTGTCCTCTAGTCCTCCTGTCCTCCAGTCCTCTAGTCCTCCAGTCCTCTAGTCCTCCAGTGCTCCAGTCCTTTAGTCCTCTAGTCCTCCAGTGCTCCAGTCCTCTAGTCC